>VYZW01046021.1:1722-37648 GCA_013401315.1 Balaeniceps rex
TATTGCTGTGGCAATAGCTAAAAAATCACAGGAGTGAAAATAGATTAGTTTCTTGATGACTGTTTTGTTTTTTTTCTATCTCCTCATTACTGTTACTCCCTCACAAATTAAAAATTGAAAGCATTAGTCACTTCATCCAATGCTGACATGCAGTGACACTAGCTTCGTACAAGGAAAAAAAGAAAGCACGAATTACAACTTCTGAACTGCAATAGTTTTCTTCCTAAAGCAAGTCTAGTAGGGAATCTAACTGTCTAATCTAACTGGCTAAAAAGCCAGAATTATATGGGGAAATAAAACTACTCCCCAGGATTTTGATTACTTACCTTGCTATTTAATATATCTTTACTTAACAAGAATGCTTGCTATAACTCCAATCTGTGTGTCACTTTTGCCCTCCTTGACTTGTAAGTGACCACAAGTCTTGCTCACTTCCTTCTCAGTTGTCTTGTTGGCTTCATGGTGGTTCACCTCATTATTTCTCTTCCCTTTGTTTGGAAGGGTAAGTGGAGAGTTTCCTCTACTCCTTGTTCTTGGTGCAGTCACCCTCTCTCGTCCCTGTCCTTCCCTTCCATCCTCAAAAACTCTGAGTTCGAGGATATGGCTAGTGCAACTCAGTCTATATATGGTCTGGCCATTAACTTGGGCATCCACAAATGCATACTTGTCTCCATCTGTTCTTGCTTCTATCCTGAATGACAGTAATGCTGAAAATAAGAGGCACACAGGATTTTTTTGTCAAATCCTCTCCGATGTTACAGCTGCTGTTGTAACCATCCTTCCTGTCAGCTAGCTCCATAAATGGTGGTTAAGGTTTTTTCCCCTGTCTTCTGACTCCTTCTTAAAATTCAAGGAAGGCAGAGGAGGAACAGTAATTTTGCTTTCTGTCCTAGTTCAAATGAGTTTGCATCCTCATTAAATCCTTCCTTCAGTAGTGTAGTCTCTCCTTTAAAACTGCTCGCTTTCATTGCTATAGTATTCATGTTTTCACTATTCTCTTTAAAGCAGCTTCTCTCTCTTCAGTTGTACTGCTCAGAAATGCAGAGTTAGAGCTCTGCTTTTAAGACTTCTTAAAAGTCTGTGCATCTCTTGTCTTCCCCACTTCTCTCTCTTTTTAGATGTTCCACTGATTTCTTTCACGTTTCCCTTACCATTGTTCTTGCTTTGACTGTCTAGAACTCTTTTTTGTGACAAATATCTTCAAAGGTAGGCATTGCTGTGCAGCAGAAGACAAGTGGTTGTTTTGAACCACTGCACTGTGCCTTTTGGCTGTGTTATGGCAGGAGGTGCAGCCACTCACCTTTTCCGTTGCCAATGTGCAATTCACTTGTTTGTATTATGCCATGTCACCTGTTCATTTCTTCCTTAAAACAATGCTCATTGGAATCTGACTGTATAAATAAATGCTTCTGATAATATAGGGAAAATGCTTAGGTATTCTTGCTCCCTGTTTCTGAGTGTCTCCTCTCCACTTTCTTGACTGTGATTATAATATAGCTATTGTACACAAACAAAAAAACCTAACATGCTTAAGAGAGTTGTATCACTCCCTGATTTCCCTTGTGTGTGTACCTCAGCGTATTGTATTGAAGCATTTATTTAGAATTTAGATAATTTATATATATAAATGTAACCTACCTAGTGTTTGACATAAATGAGAAGAAAAGACGCAAATTATTTGTGTTCTTCCTAGATCTTCAGTTTGTCTAAAAAATGTTCTTATTTTAGATTCATTAGAGTCTGAAATTTAGGCAACCTGGAAGATTCTTCCCTTTCTTTCTTTCTTAGGTTTTCAACTCAAAGCTATTACGAATCAGAGAGAGACATATGTTTCTTACATTCTTGGGAAGAGCCCAGTATGACCCAGCACAACCCAGCTACATCTCTCTGGACCAGCTAGTATCCTTGCCCGATGAGGTGTTTTGTACAGAGATTGCCAAAGCTTCTATACAGGACTTCGAAAAATTCTTAAAAACACTTTAATTAGTAACACATGTAAAAAGGAATAGAATAAAGTTATGAAATAAACATATCTTATAAAACTACTCCCCTTTATGGTCTCTTAACTTCTTAATTACTGGTTTAAGAAGTTGTTGCTTATGAAACATCTGTAGGATGTAAAGACTCACAGTAATATTCTTTATGGTGACTTAAAAATATATTTCAGGAGGATTAAGTGAATATATGTTGTTTGCTACTGATGCAATCCTTGTAATTAATTGCTAACTTAATTGAGAGTGAATGATGCAGCACACTAACAGAAAAGTAAATTGAAATGGATTCTTTTTTTTTTTTTCTTTTAATAATTTCAGAGGTTTGGGAGATGGAAAAACTGGCTAGTGGCTTATTCCTTCTCTCGCCCTCTGTCTTCTCTCCTCACCCTCCCTCCCGAAAATTAGAATAACAAGCTAATGCGGTAGTGAAAAAGTGATGTGATTAGCTGTTAAGATGAAAGCAGGCAATAAGGGTATTCTTTTCCTTGTACAGTAGAAAGAAGTACAGTTACATAGGTGAAGCCCCTCATACAAAAGGGCATTTTTCAACAGGTTACAAAGGTGTTTCTTTGTGAAGCTGGCTGCTGAAGTTAATATCCTAAAAGCTGTGCAGTGGAACTTCGTTTGACGTATGAAAGAAAATCAGCAAACCGAATCGAGGCAAATTACAAAAAGAAAATAAGCTCCTTCTAGATTTCAGGGGCATGTATAGTTTTATTTTAAGTCACCTTTCTCTTCCCCTTGTTGAGGATGGGAAGCAGTTTTTCCCCACCCCAATGAGATTTGTATGGCTCTAGTATACAAGTAACCATACAAAAAGAGGCTGTAGTATATACTTAGTTGACAGAGTTACCTTGCTCAGTTATAACAACCGAAGTAAATGCTAACATTAGGAATTACAGGAGTATTAAAAGTACTTAATCCTATCAGTAAACAAATGGCGTTAATATGGAATTATCAAATGCTTCACAGTGTATTTGGTCAAAGTGAAGAAACTGACTAAAGCCAAATGCAAACTGTCTGATAGTTTATTGTTTAGAAGTTTCCATTCTTTCTGTTGAAATAGTTCAGGAAACTGAAATCCAGATGTTTTCATTTGCATTTAAGCTTATTTAATGAAAAAGTCTCAATGTTTTAAAAGCTTAGTGTTGGAGCTTAAATACCAATTTGTGTCACAGAAGTGTAAGAGCCTGAAGAACATTTTGTATGCAGGCAGAAAAATAAAATTCAAAAGGTTAAATTCCCCTAATAGGTGGGAAATACAGTAAGGTTAAAGAGACATTTAAAGAATGAGAATAGTAGTGATCTCTGGATCACAACTTGGGTCTTTTATGCAAAATAAAAATTTGGAATTTGAATTACAACACCCAAGAAAAGGAATGTCAGAACAAGCAGGGTGCAAAATGATTTACAGGGACATCTTCACTTGAAACACAGTAAAAAGCCACATTCATTTTCTGCAGTATATGTCCGAGATGCTCTCTCTTGTCTTTCTCATGTTTCCCACTCTGTTGGCCTGGGAAGATCGCTTGAAACCCTCTATTGAGTAGACTGTTCTTGCTGGAGATGCATAACATTTCGTCTGAAGTGGTGGCTGAAATGTGATGGCTAAACACTTTCCCCCATTCCTTTCTTTCAAATAAAAATATCTGTCTTAATTCAATATGCTTACTTAGATTTTCACTGCATAAAATGCTAATAACAAACTATAATCTTCAATCAATCTCATAAAAATTAATGTTTCTAGTAAAAATTAATGTTAATAGAAATTATGTGGGTTCATAATGCCAAAGTAAAGAGTTTGCTTTTGCAGATTTATTCCACTGTCCTTATCACGATCTATATTACCATGTGACAAACCACTATAAATTATATTATAAATATGTATATTTTGCATGTATTAAACTTTGAGCTTTTAATTCCTTTAATATTTTTAAATGTAAAAATGATTGCTGTCAAAGCTAAACCAGTTTCTTTGAAATGTTAAAAGCATGAGCTTATGCCAAAATAGCTTCCCAGAAATACCATGAAGAAAGGAAGCAAAAGGTTTTATGGGAGCGCTAAAAGGAAACGGGAGAAAGGATAGAACAACTTTTTGAGGATCATGCCAAATACTTTTTGGCTTTAAAATGAAAAAAAAATCTTTAGAAAAAATGTTTGGCCTAGAATCACATTGTAGTCTGCTGTTCTTGATAAGGGCTAGCAGCCTTTGATTGGGCGTGTTGATTAATTGAGGCTTGCTGGGTACAATATGGCAAAGACGCTTTGCAGTCTGCTGACACGTAGTCTGAGCTGTGCTGTTTGCCTGCATGTCACATTCAGCTGCATGCTTTTCTGACTGAAATTGCCTGCTGTAGCAGTATTTCTAGAATAATTCCACCTATTTTTTTATTTATTTAAAATTGCAGTGGTTGGTGTTGGAAGGAATTGCTGGGGAGAGGCAGTGATCTGTGCCTCAGAAAACAGAGCCGCTCACCTGGCAGCTGTAATACCTGAGCAGAGGGAGGTTTCTGCTGCTTTCTGCGATCGCCTTGATGCTTTGCTTACTGTGGTTTACAAACACAAACTCATTTTAGCAAATACTCACCTCTACCCCTCAGTTTGCTGTTACTGGTCTGCCAGTTCAGCTGCCTTGATTGACAGCTGGATTACCTTACACTGAGGCCAGCGGTTGCTCACACGCACTCTGCAGGCTCCGAGTTACAGCCACGGCCATGCAGGTTTGCTGGTGAAAACGTGGGCACCACTAGCAAAGGACACAGCCACAGGTGGCAAAATATTGTGATTTTTGAGTCTCTGCCAGTTTGCAGAGGCGCTGTAGTCAACATGCACCGTGAAGCGGCTGTGTTGTTCTGAACAAGCGTTAATTAATCTCGGCGTAATTACCGATTCTTCAACACTGTAAGCATGAGTTAAAAACATCGTAACAGTTGTGGGCTTCACCATGCCCGCCTCAGCCTCGTCTTTGTCGCTCTTTCAGCCCACGGGCAGGTGCCTCAGAGCAGCCCGGCCCCCCGCGGCGGTCACGACGGCGCTCCCGCCCCAGAAGACGGCCTAGCGGGGGGCTGAAGCAGGGACAGGCGGCCACGACAAGGCCGATGGGGCAGCCTCCGTCCTTGGGGACGTTCGCCACCCGCCTGGATAAAGCCCCGCACGAGCCAGGTCCCAGACGCTGCCGACACCGCTCCGGGCCGCCCCCCGGCGCCGCCGTCCGCCTCGCCCCGCCCCGCCCCNGCGCCGCTCCGAGGTCAAGATGGCGGCGAGGGCACCGGGTGAGGCGGCGGTGGGTGGCCAGGGGTAGTCGTGCGGGGCCGCGCCCGTCGCGCTTTGCGGCGCTGGGCTTGTTCTGTCCCGCGCCGGGAGGCGGGGCGGGCCGTGAGGGGGAGATGGGGAGCCGGGGGATGGTGCGCGCCGTGTGCCCTTGACGGGGGTAGGGCCCGCAGCTGGTGTATCGCTGGTACGGCCCTGGCCGGGCGGGTTTCCTTGCCGTCCCGCCCGAGCAGCGGCCCCTTGGTCTGGGCCTCAGCGGAGGGAGCCTGGCTCCCATACCGAGGTTTTCTGGGAGCAGTGGGGCTCGGGAGCACTGGAGGAGACCTTGGGCTGCTCCGGAGGGGCCTTGGGGATCGCTGTTCTGCCCGGGTACTGACTCCAGGCTTACTTGGTTTAATGTTATTCCTTCTCAAGGCCTGAAGTATGAAGGAATAAGGTCTGATGAGGTAGTGTGCTGATGGTGTACCGGTATCACACGTAGCGTTGGTTTTATGGGGTGTCTTAGTAAGACAGCTGACTCAAAGTCATGAAAGAGAGATTGCCCTGGCTGCATTGCCCATATTGTGCTGTTTCTGGATTTCTAGAGCCCTTGTCGAGTTACTTTAATGGTATTTGGTACTTCATTGTACTTGATTACACGTACATTGCATTTTTTTGCTATCCAAAATCACAGTTAAGGAAAGATGGGCATTCTACATGTGGTCTGTTTTATTTGTTCTTTTTAAAGTCAGTGAATTTTTTTGAGGTTTCAGTGTTGACTTTCCAGTTGACTTTGGCAGCTCTCTGAAAAAGGAGGCGCTGGAATAGTATTTAAGTAACTGGAGAGGAGAACAGAAGGTTAACAACATAATAATGTGCTGGCCTTGAAATTGAATTAACCCATAGCAAGAGCTGTAGAACTTAGATAAATGTTTTGAAAAGCATGTTTGCTTTATGTAGAAAACTATGTTTTTAGCTCAAGTAAGAGTTATGGAGCCTAAAAGTGTTGGTGCTGTCTTTGACAATGAACTGTTAGCATTTTTCCAAGTCTTAAAGCACTGTAATATTCAAATTTAGTGAAACAGAGGTCAAATTATTGTACGTAACAAGCACTCATTCTGCTTGTTCAGTATCAGTTAAGGGATATCGAAAAGCAGAGAGGCCAAGTCGTATACATTCAAATTCAAACTTGATGTAGTTTTGCATTACTGTATGTGAAGGAGGCCAGCAAATATTTATGTACTGTTATGGTAGTGTGTAAATGTTGAATTTTATCTTGCTCTGCAACTGATGATGATCACGTTCAGTCGCAGGAGGTGGTCGCCTGTTAGACAGGATTCGCAAGTGGTATTACAATGCAGCTGGATTCAACAAACTTGGTAAGTGTTTCATTGAGTTCTTAAAACTCTGCAAATGTAACAATCCTCAAACTAGTTGTGGTTCATAACTGGTGTATGTACGTGCAGTTTGGCATAAGTCTTTTCGATCAAAATTAGCT
Source organism: Balaeniceps rex (assembly GCA_013401315.1). NCBI lineage: Eukaryota > Metazoa > Chordata > Aves > Pelecaniformes > Balaenicipitidae > Balaeniceps > Balaeniceps rex. The sequence continues at coordinate 8,464 of VYZW01046021.1, forward strand.
ACTATTTTTGTGGGGAAAAAGTTAGCAATAGCTTCAGTCATCATGATTGCTACCTAGTAATGAATTAGTGACTTCTCTGTTATTTCTGTGTTTGCTCTTGTTTTCAGTGAAATAACTTACAACAGCTAAGGTTAAGGCTAAGGTTAAGCTGGAGCAGTTGAACAAACTTTCACAGAGCAGTCCTGAAAGCTTGATTATTTATCTTTTCCCACCAAGTCACTTTCACTCGCCAGTATCTTCTAACCCAAAGGCTGCCCTTGGAGCTGGAGAGATTCCCACTGATAGCAGTCAGTCTGTCTGCGATGCTTAGGCAAAGTATCCAAAGTGCAAAAAAGCATTTAGTCAGTTTTGCCCTTTGTATCACCATAACTTCACTTGATGTCTCTCTGGCCTGCGCAATGGTGAAGTAGGTGTAAAAATAGTGTTTCCTTAAGTAGAGGAGGTTGCCTTGATAGTATCGTTTTCAGTTTGTTCAGAGTCGGTACCAAGTTTGTTTCAGCTATTTAGATGGCAGAACTATTCTTGAATAACAAGAGAATCTGCATATTCAGAGGCTGTAATTTATTGCTGACCGCAATATAAGTGAATCGTTTAAAGGAAGTTAACATATCTGCCCTGGGGAAGTTAGAAAAAAATTGTAGGACAACTGTAGAGGAATAAACTTAGGTCTTTCCTCCAGAGATGCAGTGCTTAGCTCCTCTTCTTATATCTGCTGCTGAAATTCTTAAAGGCATTAATACTTTTTGCTGCTTTTCTGGGAATGCGATGAAAAACTGAGGAGAAACACCGAATTTAATCTAGTGATTGAACTAGCAGCTGTGCTCCCTGTGCCTTTGAAATAAATTACAAAACTGAATTCAAGAATATGTAGCTCAAAAGAAATTTCTCTTTTATTGGGAGACTACTGCCATCTCAGTCTGAGATCAAAACCTTTAACAAGTCAGTAGGTGTACTCTTGTAATCTGCATCAATCTTGGAATGTTAACAGAAGTAACATTTTGTCCTATGTTGTTAATACTGAAAGTTAAAGCAGGGTTGGTTGAATGTCAGGAATCTTTTGTTCCACAGTGTGGGGGTGTTCTTGGCTTTGAGAAGACTAGGTACTTCTTCCTGATTTAACTTCTGATTTGGGGCGGTGTGGGAAGGAACCAACTTGCACACAAACAACTAGCTTCAGGTTTCCATAGCTCGATACAGTCAGTGGAGATCTAGTCATTTTGCATAGTCAAGTTTAGAGAATAATTCTTCAGTACTGAAGAAGTCACATGTGTGGCTGAGTGACTCTAATGGATTCAGAGCTCTTAAACCCTTTACCTAGACAGTCATCTTAAATACAGATATAAAATTAGATGAGCGTAAGCCCACCCCTCAGATCCAGAATAGTTATTGTTCTGTATATATATACTCTTCAGAAACACATTGAATTAAATACCCATTTTCCCTGTTCCTCCTTAAGAAAAGGAGTAAAACCAAGTAAATAGAGTATGCAAAAGCCAGTGTTTAGAGTTTGTTCTCTGTGAGCAATTAGTGGTTCTCTTCTCCTGGATTGGTTTGGTTTTTCGTCATAATTTTGCATTGGAAATGTTTTGCCCATGTTATGTAGAAACACCTGTGTCAATCCTAAATCTTACTTAAGAACATTTATTCAGTGATATTGTAAAATCTTCTTGGTACAGGATTAATGCGAGATGATACATTGTATGAAGATGATGATGTAAAAGAAGCACTGAAGAGACTTCCAGAACATCTTTACAATGAAAGAATATTTCGCATAAAGCGAGCACTCGACTTAAGCCTGAAACATCAGATCCTTCCAAAAGACCAGTGGGTGAAATATGAAGAGGTATGTGTACAGAGTGTTTCCAAGGTGGAGGTCTTAAATGGCACTGCTGTGACTGGTCTTTGGGATTTTCAGTCTCTGAAGAGATACATGCTTACATGTTCTTCATAATGCTTAAATGAGTGTGTATCTCATAGGATGCCTCTGGAAAACACTGCTTTTGATTGCTGTTTAAAAAAAAAAAAATCTATTTTTTCAGTGGAAATTAGAAAATTTTGCTCAAGGTGACAAAAGTTTAAACTACAGCTCAGAGCCATAGCACATTGTTTGTATTCAGACAAAGTATTTCTTCTAAGCTATCAGATAAAACAATACACTATAACTAGCTTGGATATTCTTATAAAAGGTGTTTTGCTTCTCTGATGAATTTCTTAATTTTATATAAAATCTCAAGCCAACGCTTTTGTTCATGAAGATGCAAAGGAAGAAAAATTTAAAGGGAAATCTTGCATTAAAATAAGTGTCGTCTTGTAATTTGGAAAACAAACTACACCTTCCTTTTCAGATGTAACTAAAATTTTTTTTTTTGTAGTGGACTGATTCACAGACTTTGTGTTCCTCTCCATCTCAGCTTTCTCCAAATTACCAGGCAGAGAGGAACCTTATCACTAAACTTTTGACTATAGGCTAGTATAAGGGTATTAAGTTTCTCTGTATAAACAAGGGGTGTTTCTTTTGGTGTTTTTGGTCATATTTAGGTAACTGCTGCATGGAATAACCAGTTGTGTAGTTCCTTAAGCAGCAGTTTGGTTTGTAAGTGTTAAGCACGGTCAAGGTGTTTCATCGAATCCAAGTTTACAGTGCTGTTTGGAAGTTAAGTTCGAAATGAGTTTCTTCAGAGTATTATAGTTGGACTTTGAACTAATAAAAGCGGATCTTGTACATTTGTGTATCTGCCAATAGAACATTGTTTCTAAAGGTATAGCTGGAAGCATCACTTTGCTTGTTAATGTTGGCGAGGCATTAGGAATTAGTGGTTGCTGCAGTAAAGAACTTGTCATTGTGGACTTGGCAGATAGAAAGTTTACCTTTTCAGAGTAAGTAATGTTTGATTTCTTTTTTTTTCTTGTTAGGTTGGGTTTTAGTCAAATCTGAGGAGGAATGAGGCAAGTAATCTGTAGGAATGGCTTGAGATGTTTCTGGACCTCCCTGTAAGTTTAAATATATTCTCTTCTTTTTCAGGATAAGCATTATCTTGAACCGTACCTAAAAGAAGTAATCCGTGAAAGACATGAAAGAGAAGCATGGAACAAGAAATAACTATTGAACTACTTCATGCAAATATCCACATATTTCTGATATTTTTAAACATTTGGTTGTAGAAGTCTACAGGGAGGCAAATGTGAAGCTGTGGAATACTGTTTCAACTTGTTCATTGAATCTGTTCATCCAACTAAAATAAACATGTCAAAGTATAAAATCTACTTGGAAGAGTTCTTTGTAAATGTTAACAAGCTAATGTTCAGATCTTTCCTATGAGCATATACATTACATATTAGCTTAGTGGTATGCAATCTTCATTCCAGCTTTTTGATTCTTACTCTTTTCATAGTGCAGCTGTTTTCTGTAGTTGTAGGGTTAGGTAAGAAACGTGCAAGGCTGTTGGTGCTAGTTGCTCTGTTAAATTAAAAAGGGAGTGCTTATTTCCTTCATCACTTCTCCCTGGAGACAAGGATACTGGACCAGTGCTTGATGTTACAATGGCATCATAAGACAGCAGAATGTAATACTCCGTGCATCTAAGCACATATGTATTACAGTAATGGAAAATATAGATGATTCCTTAATCACAAAATCAGGATTTGTTTCACGAGTTTTTTATACCATATGCATTGTTAATCCTTAAAAGACTATTTTCATATAAATCATGACGACTGTCTCACTTCAGCTTCTTGAGACTGTTTGTCCTTTTAAAGGGTAAAAGTGGTATGCCGATGCACTTTCAACAGCATAATTAACTTCCCATGTATTTTTTTCATGGCCTAAAGCATGCTGTAGTTTACACTGATTGGTATCAAGTATTTTAAACTATAGGGCTTAATGACATTAGAGATACATGTGGAATTCAGGCTGTACTTAAAAACAGAAGAAATTCAGTTGTATCCAGAAAATACTAGCCATTGCTGGCTGAAGACCTTGAGTTTAGTCTTCCATAGTTTAGTGGTAGTGTTAATTTGAGACATATTTTAGTATTACATGTGAAATTCAAAGCCTATCATATAGCCCTCTGTGTGTAGCACACAATCTTGTGCGATAGTCCCAAGGTTTAGTTTTTTCTTCTTGTTATGCGTGCTTGTCTGCCAAATGCAAGAATCCATTGACCAAAAGCTAGAGCAGTTTAGAAATAATTACATAAATATGGAGCAAACCGTGTCTGTAGTCTTTAATTGGTATGACCAGATAAATGGAATACTGGATTGGAAGTTAGAATGGAAACCGTATTTAGCTTTTCTCATCACTCTGTTACTAACCTTCATCTGCTTGCTTCACTTGCTTACATCTGTAGGATAGATACAGTGATCCCTGGGTGAAATACTTATTTCAAAACTTCACAGCCTGATGCAGTAAAACACAATGCCGCAAAAATATCTGCATCACCGATACTCCTTAAAAGTCTGTGGGGAGATTATGTTAAGAGTGTGAGGTTTCTTTCATCTCGTATAGTAAAATACTATGATTGAGGCATACATAATTTGATGTATTTTTGAGAACTTTCTGATTTTCTTCCAAGAGACAAATAGAGCCTGAAGTTTCACACTTCTGTTTATGGAATTATTAGAATACTTATTTTTTCTAATGGAATTAGAACTATTTCATTATCTGTTACAATAATATTAGAAGACTTAATTACCTAATGGAAGTAGCACTTGAAAGGCTGAGGTTGTTTGACAGCTTTCATTTAGATGTGTTTTCAGATGCTTCTGACTTGGATTGATCATTTTTAAGTTCCCATAATGTGCAGTAGTCTCCTGTTGAAGTGTTTTTAAAAAGTTCAATGAATACTGTTTAGCTGTATCTTAGAATGATATTAGTAAGGAAAATGTATTTGTCCTTTTTCGACAGAGATGAGTGTGTATTCTTTGAGACGTTTAGGAGAATCTAAAAATAGTGAGAACAGGGAAGAAGGAGGTGGGTGTGAGAGAGGGATATCTGTTGCCTGGGAACCAGGAGCTGTAGCAGCTTTGTGTTAGAGACTGTAAACTTATCTAGAATATGTGATACGGGATTTGGGTGCTTGTGCTACTGGCTAATACATGAGTAACTTGGAAAACATTTCATATTTCACCCTCTGGTGTTCCCCTCTGTGCACACTGAGCTATTAGCATTAATCTGTAGCTAGAGGAATCAGGAGTTTTCTTGTATGAAAGATCTGAATCCTGCTGGTGACAAGTTGGAGGGTCAGTGTGATTCCCATTTTTTGAATCCTTGGGTTTATCCTTAAAAATATCTGGGATGGGAAGGAATGGACTTGCAAAAATTAGGGATTTTCAGATCTGTAGTTTCCTTGTAATGCTTCCACCCCACCTGTGCATCTCTCTGGGATCCTGCCATATTCCTTGTGCAGGCTGTGTGCTGCTCTCTGAATGATCCAGGACTGTGCAGCCATGAGCTTGCTATCTGCAAAATTGCCCCATTTTAAGGAAAAGCTTGATAACAGTAAAGGAGATCAAATTGCCAGAGGTGAAAAGAGAGTCTGATGATGAAGGAAAGAGTATTCTCGTTTGGAGAACTGGTTTTTCTTTCTGCTGCTGCCATGAGGTTCTTCTGTAACACTGAGCGAGACACTTGGTTCACAGAAACTCACTAAGTATCTTGCTAAACACTTAATATATGGTGCTTGGGGCTACATCTGCAGAATTGCAGAGTAATCGCATCTGTGTCTAGGTACAGTAGATCTGTTCTGAAAATATTAGGTGAAAGTGTCGGTATTCATCCATACACACCGTGGATACTACAGGTGGTGGTACTAGGAGCAAATCTCACAGGGATTCTCACAGATTTGAAAAAGACCTCACAATCTTTATTCCTCTGATGGTAAATGCAGAAATACTTATAAAGAGATTTGTGGCCTGTACAGAGTGCCGAAAGCCAGGTTGAGCTGTGCACTAAAGAGGATTGACAAGAATTCCTGAATGAGGGAGGGGTTCCTACTGGGAAAAATGTGAACCTGCAATTTAAGGTCGTATCATAATGCACAAGGCAATGGCGCATCTTGCATTTCCTAACTTGACTTTGAAACCTTCATCTTCATTAATGTAGCTTTTTGGATATAAATTCTCTACAGATTCCATAAATTAATGAGGTCTTTTTGTAGTTTGAGTTCACAACATCTTTGGCACATCTAAATTATCTGCGTCTACTTAAGAGAGAGTCTGAGTTGATATTGCTAATCCTGTGGTTTGATGACAGTTTTAGCTTGACTTCATTTTCATCGCTCTTAAGCAAACTTGCGCTTCGCTTGAAGTTCTTCTGTTAAATACATAGTGAAATATAAGAATACGTTTTGATTGCTGAAGATTGTGTTTGTTATGGCAGACTGATTTCTTTAAATTTTGAATCGGTCAACCCAGAAACAATGGATTTTTTGCAGCTCTGTAACAAGAAACATATGCTTGTTTTATATCCAACTTCTATCCAAAGGAGAGCTACAGCAGATATAAATCTCATAAGAATTTTGATGAAACATCATGCTTGTCATTATAATGGAACTCTTAGCATTAATATGGTAAACACATTCCTACTTGAAGTGTTTTCTCTCTAGATAGCAAAGGTCAAAGATTATCTTCAGGATTTCCCCACAGTGCTGCTGCACCCTTGCAGTCAGTTTTCATGGACTGGAACTTTGGTGGGGGTAAGGGCTGCCCTTGCAGTGCAGAGCAGGCACAGGCAACCTGAGCCACCGCTGCTCTGGGGTGAGACCGGGGCTGGAGCTCAGTGTCCCACCTGGTATGCAGCTGACTTGGATGCCTTGAGTGACTTCACTCCTCTTAGCCTCTTTCAGCTAGTCTAAGGCCCAAAGGGCTACAATCTTGTAAATCCTTCAGTGCCAAACAGTCCTTGGCTCACCCAGGACCTTGGAGCCGGTGGTGCTGGGACTCGGTGACGGGTTGGTCTGATGCCTTGGGGTGCCAGCAGTCACGTGCACTTCTGCTTCCCTGGCGAGGTGGGTGTTCTCATGGTGTCTGGAGAAGGAGCCCTCAACGCCTTCTGCTTGATTTAATGATTTAATGCTAGCTTACGCTGGCAGGCTGTGGGCTCGGTTCCTTTTTCTTCGCAAAAAGGTGTGGATTCACAGTTCCCTTCTCTGCAAATACTTTAGTTCTCTAATTAACATGTTTTCTGGGGTGCAAGTGGGGCCATTAGTCCCGTTGGCTGGCACTGTTCTGCTTTGAAAGGTGTAATTAACTGCACCAGGAGAGACTGTGACTCTAGTAGGCTGGTTAGAGCTGTTTCCTAAGCTGATTTACAAGATGCTTCAAAATAAGGGCAATGCCTCACTCCACCTGCACTTGCCTGCTCGGGCAATCAGCCCACCAGCTGATTGTCTTCACTCATGGCTTCTGCTCTGCTCAACTCTCTCCTGTGGTACCCGAACACCGAGCCAGCCCTGGCACCTGGACCAAGGAGCTAGGCCAAGGGCTTGGGTGAGGGACTGGGATAGACTCAAGGTTAGGAAGCCGCGTGCAGGGATTTGGAAGAAGTGTAGGGAAAACAAGTTGACCTCAATCCCCTTTGCCCGCTTTGGGGGTGTGCGGTGAGGGTGAGATGAAGTTGGGGCCTTTATGTGCAGACCAAGATGGCCACTGGGAAAGGGGAGAAAGAAAAACATGTGGTTGAACACATCTTGGGAAATGAGACCACTGAGTAGGACAGTGAGAAAAGAGAGGTATGTGGTGGTTTGGCAAAGGCCAGGGTGCTTTGCAGGCCACTGCAGAGGGGGATGCCTGTGTGTCCTAACTTTGGTAACCCCAAGTTCATGGCACTCGCTGAGTTAGTTTAGCTTAGTTTTCCCTAAAGAATATTTAAGTATCATCCATTGAACCGGATCATGAGTGGAGCCCAAGCTGTCCTTGTCCTGCCTCCAGAGTGCCTGGATGCGACCTAAGTGTCCATCTCCTCTGGCCCAACCTCATCTGTTTCTTTCCATGAAAACCAGAACGGTTACAAGAGGATGCTCCGATGGCTACAGGGGAAGTCTGGGTTTGGGGTGCTCGCATCTCTGCAGCGAAAGAGGAGCGCTGGATCTTTCTCTTCCAAAACCCCGGCAAGTGCTGGAATGGCTGTTGCTGTTTTATGAGAGTGTGCTGCTTCAGTTCCTGCGCTGGGAAGGGACCTGGGGCTTGAAACCTGATCAGAAAGAGGTACCTCAGCACAGCTGGGCTGTGCTCTCCTCAGCGGTTCCTAAAGTGGTTCCCCACTGGCCTGTGCAGATCTGGTTCTTTGTGTCTAAATCTTCTGGATTGCACGGGGAGGCTGGATAGCGAGACATGGAGCTAAACGCTGCTGCACTCAGTATTACAACACCTAAGCCCTTTTATGAAGCCTCATACTCCCGCTGCGGCCCAGCAGATTGAAATGATTGTTTATAAGCAGCAAAGTTCAGAGTCCAAAGCTCAGATCTCTTCAAGGCACTTCAGAGGGTTTTTTTGTCTGCAAGTTGTGTTCCCCGGTGGAGTATTAGCTTAAAAAGATACTATTATGAAATAGTCATAAAAGCAACTAGATATGTTTGGTTTACTTCAATTAACTAAAAATTCTCCAAATCCTAAATGTTTCTCAGCTGCACTCTCAGCCTGAAGAAGACGGAAGAAAACTCCTTTAATTTTCCATCAGTGCATAAGCAGGCCTCCAGCGATGCTCGGCGCCCAGCCTGCCTGCTGGAGCTCACGAGACTGTCACGGCAGTGTGGAGGTGGCTCTGATAAAAAGCAAAATGTATTCTGCTGCCAGGTGAGGTTTGGCTCAGCTCTGCTCTGCGCATTGCAAAAGCCGAGGTACCAGAAGAGGGGTGAGATCAGCATTTCAAAGCTTTATGGAGGCAGTCATCCCTGCCTAGGAGTGCTTAGGCTGTAGCAGGGCAAAGTCAGGACCCAGGTCTGCACTGGCAGCAGCCAGAGATGCTTTATTTTTCTCAAAACAACAGAATAAAAGAAATTCCAGGGAAAAAGAAATACAGCATATTTCCTTTCAGAAGTACAGCTGTCTTGCAGAGAGACTGCTATTTCCATTATAGGACTGGTGAAGTAATTATGACAGATTAGATGTTTAGATCTGTAGTTTAATGGTTGCACATGGTAGCCCAGGTTCACCTGGCTTACCCCAAGGAGCATTGTTATCCGGCCAGTCTGTTCCCCAGGTCTTGAGATAACTTCTGCTAGGAGCAGCATCTTCTGCTGGACAACTCATAGGTTTGCAGCCATTCATTAGTGCTGGTTTTTGGTGCAGAGCTTGGGGTACAGAGTGCCTGGCTTTGCACAACCTCATTCTTATCTGATCGCAGGCTTCTGCTGTTTCTCATGGAAAGGAGGGGTGTAGCCACCTCCACCCTGGAGCTTTTGGGGATTTCTTCGATTCATTTTATACTTAGCTTTTCATATGTATATCGAACTCATTGGTGTGGCTGGACACCTTCAAAACAGCCATTAAAGCCTTGATACTTTATAGTGATTCAACAAGCTACTCCCAAAAGAACATGAGGAGGTATGCTTTGAAAGGGGACTTCTCCAGCTGCTTCCATCCAGCACTTTAAAAACACATACGACACAATAAAGCACGTGTTGACATAAGTGAGCTTCAAAAAAACCATTGGATTATTTTGAAGGAGTATAAACACACGTGGGGAGAGCTATCATCCTTCACCCGGCAAAACAATTACATCAGTGCAGCTTGGACTGGGATCTGCCTTAAGATCTCCCAGATGTTGCAAACGGCACAGTTGCCGATCAGTTGCTCTGGGTAATTATAAACTGTCAAATGGAGGAAGGGAGGTTGGTTCTCAAAGAAAGAAACATAAAAGCCTTTTGGGGAATCGGAGAGAAGATCCACTATTTATAGCTGATACCCACAGCCATCACAGCCTCTGCTTATGCCTGGCTTTGCTGGGCCAGTGTCATAGACATATCTCAGAGCCTGCCTTATGCCTGAGCTCTGGTGTGCTGCATGTGGCGGATGAGCCCCCAAGAAAGAAGTTTGCTGTGGGGTGATCCCAGGGATGCTCAGAAACTGTTGTGCTGGTTTTGGCTGGGATAGAGTTAATTTTCTTCACAGTAGCTAGTACAGAGCTATGTTTTGGATTTGTGCTGAAGACAGTGTTGATAACACAAGGATGTTTTCGTTATTGCTGAGCAGTGCTTACACAGAGTCAAGGCCTTTTCTGCTTCTCACAGCACCCCACCAGCAAGTAGGCTGGGGGTGCATAAGAAGTTGGGAGGGGACACAGCTGACCAAAGGGATGTCCCATACCATATGACGTCATGCTCAGCATATAAAGCTGAGGGAAGAAGGAGGAAGGGGGGGCGTTCAGAGTGATGGTGTTTGTCTTCCCAAGTAACCGTTACGCGTGATGGAGCCCTGCTTTCCTGGAGATGGCTGAACACCTGCCTGCTGGTGGGAAGTAGTGAATTAATTCCTTATTTTGCTTTGCTTGTGCGCACGGCTTTTGCTTTACTTTTTAAACTGTCTTTATCTCAACCCACAAGTTTTCTCACTTTTACCCTTCCGATTCTCTCCCCTGTTCCATCAGTGGGGAGTGAGCGAGCAGCTGGCTAGTGCTTAGTCGCCAGCTGGGGTTAAACCATGACAATTGTGCTGGTGGCATCTCCCAGCCTGGAGTGAGGGACCTGCCACCCACCTCACTAGCAGAAGCCCAACTGGTCCTGAAGCAGGAGATGCCAACCCTGACACTCAAACAGGAAGGGGAACCTGGGGTGAAACAACTCAGTCAACCCCAGGGCTGGTCTCCTGCTCAGACCTGGGCTGTGCAGCTGAAAGAGGGAGCCTCAGACGAGGTGTCGGAGCTGTGCTGCAGCACAATGAGTGTTTAAGACTTCGGGGGCTGCAAGAAGATGGGGAGCAGGTCCCTGATGCTGTAGCTGGGCAGCTCAAACACTTACCAGAGTCCATCCCCAGCTCAAAGGTGTGTTTTTATGCAGTTTCTGTGAAGCATTTGCTCTTCAGAGCACAGGAGGAGCTGTGGGTGTGGGGCACAGGAGACCTGGTGAGCTTGTGTCAGGAATGAGCCCCAGCTCCTCTCATCCCCAGGGGTGGGTGTGCTCAGGCCACCAGCGACCCTCTGCTCAGCCCTTTGAAGGACACTGGAAGGCACGAGCACCCTGAAGAGCCTTCGGGACTCAGCAGCTCAAGCGTTGGGAGATGCTTCAGCCTCAGAAACAGGAGGGATTTTGGAAAGCCCCTCTGCTGGTGTTTCCCTGGGGTAACATGTGTTGGTGAGCTGGCTCTCCAATGTCTCTTGAAGAGCCCCAGCCTGCGGTGCCGCTGGGATCCAGCCATGCCACCCTCACTGTGCCATTTGCCCCCTCCCTGCATGGCAAGGCAGCTGGGGTGGCTCCCCACAGCCCAGGGCATGTAGCAGAGCTGCTGACTTGCGTCTGCTGTCTTGCAGCAGTACATCAAGCTGTGAATGGTGGTGGGTGAAAACTAGAAGCAGTGCCATGCCACTGCGGTGACATGGCTTCTGGCAGAGGGTGAGAAGGATGGCCGGGCAGTGACCCCTCTGGGTGCCCTGCCCGAGGCGGTGGGCGACAGCCCCAGCAGCTAAAGCTCCCAGGTGCCACAGCAGAGGGAACACAGGCCCCCACCCCATGGCTCTGGCTTCTGGTACGGGCATGTTGCTGCTTTACTGGCATTAGCCCAGCGGGGTTGCTGACCCCCAGTGCAAGAGCAGCGGCAGAGCAGGGTGCCAACTGGGAAGGTGCTTGCCCATGACCCTCGCAGCAGCTGCCCAGTGCTGGAGACGGAAGTGGCTTCATCAGCACACAGGGATAACAAGCTCAGCAGCAGGTCAGCTGTGCAAAAATGAATGCCTGGCAATGCCAGTCCCCCACATCAAGGGGCAGTTTTGTCCTGGACACAATGGCAGCAGTGGGGAGAAACACGTCATCCATCCCCAGCATCACGCACCAAGGCCAGTGCACCCCGACGCCAGGTGGGGCTGTGCTGTAACGGTATGAGCATCGCTGGAGCATCCTGGCATTGTCTTCTTCTCTATTTTAATTTCATTTTTCAGGATGACAACACTTTAGAGGTTTATGACCAACAGGAGAATTTACTACTAAGTCATATACTGATGTAATGAAATCTAATATATGCTGTGTAATGAGTTATGAGATGTTATTTAGTTTCAGGGTTTTATTACTTCAATCAGTTATGACCATATTTCCTTTTATATGATTGCTCACTCTTTAAACATACCAGATGACTGTATAAAGAACACCTAATAAAGTCTGGAGATGTTAAAATATAAATGTTTTAATTTTTGCCATAAATTTGTTTTAATTCTACCAATGGTGGCTTTTGCGCTGGAAGTGGTGCAGTCCTTGTTAGCAGTGCAGACCTTGGTAGTGTTGAGTCAGATCCTTTGTGGGAAGGAGCTGAGCAACGCTGTTTCATTATAAAGCATAGTTAGTCACCAGTACTCACACTTGTTATACACAGAAATTGAAAGGTTTTTAGAATAAAACCAGAAAGACAGAAAACATTGATCTGTGATATGAGTCATTGTCTTAATTATCCTCTCATATTCACCAGCATAACTGCAATATACTTGTCTTGGTTTCTACCAGTCTTCAAGAGGGGAGAATCAGGTTTATGGTCTTCAGCATCAAAATCAAGTATCATAGAATCCTAGAATCATAGAATGCTTTGGGTTGGAAGGGACTTTTAGAGGTCATCTACTCCAACCCCCCTGCAGTGAGCAGGGACATCTTCAACTAGATCAGGTTGCTCAGAGCCCTGTCCAACCTGACCTTGAATGTTCCGCCCATGTGCCTTTTGGCAATCCTCCTAATTTTTCCACATGTATGCATTGTATTTAAAGTCATTCGGGATCACACCATAGCAGTGGAATTATATAGCTGTGAAATAAGATCAGAATCAAGTCTTTAATAAATTAATGTTTAAGCGAGTGAAGGACTTCAACTGCTGAACAATTGCAGTAACCATGTGGTGTCGAGTCCCGGTCGTGATATGTTCGTAGTGAGCATTGAGTTCTCAAAAATTATTGTAGAACACATTTTATGATGGTTAACAACTCCGCAGTAAGAGCTTGTGTCCGCGTTAATACAGATCACAGAGCCAAGGGTGGGGGAGTAGGGAATGGTCCCCTCTGTCCACAAGCTGTTGTTACAGGGGCTCAAAAGCAGCGGTCAACAAACTATTTCATATGAGACCTCAAAAACAGTCTTCGCAGAAGAGTATGCATTTCTGCCGCGCTCGTACAAGGCACGGGGCTCTGGTGCCTGGGCTCGCTCCGGCTGCTCAGCAGCGCCAGGGAAATCAGCCTGTGCTGCGCTAGGCTGGGAGGCTGAGCTGCTGCCTTCGTGGGAGACAGGTGAGCTGGGAGGAAAGGAGCCTGGTAAACCTGAGTGTGCTCGAGACATTTGTCTGGCCAGCTTCAAGGGAGGGACAACTGCCTTTTAGTTACGGTTTAATTTAGAATCTGCAGCAACCAGAAATATTTTCAGCATGTTTAATCTGCTGTGACTGTGGCTACTGCCTGTATCACAGCCCAAGGATGACTTTGGAGTGATGATCCCTGCTGCTCTATTGCCTGTGGCAGAAAGATGCCAGAGGCTCAGTTTGGCAGAAGTCCACTCCCCATCCCCATCCTCTTCCCCATCCCAGCCTCCGAGCCCTGTCCCTGACCAGCCTATCCCTTGTTTTAGCTGTGGTTAGTATTGCTGCCATCTGTAAACCCCTCCTTCTGGTTCTGCAAGACAGGGTGTCATCTCAGGAGAGTCCCTCCGGAAAGTTGTTTATCAATTCAATATTTTTTTTTTTAATTGTACATACATCAAGTTGCTGTACTTCTCCTAGTAATTATTCAATTATTGATAGAGATACAAATGAAAGGAAAAAACTTCTTAATGACCCGTCGTGCTTATCCATTCTGTTAATATCTCTATCACTAATTGGATAAATTTTAGGAGAAGAATTACAGCAAGTAATGAAATAAAGACTTTACTGTTCACAAATCCAGTATAATAATTCAGCCACAGAGAATCATACAACAAATAAATGGACAAGCATACTTAAAATATGTCTTTGTACAGCAACAAGGCACAATTTAATCCCATTAAGAAAATGTTGGCAGTGGCTCAGTGTTCGGGAGCACGCCACTGAACTGTCCTGCTGTAACCTTGGATGTAGGAAAAGTTGAGACAAAGCAGTGTACTCAGTTTGACACGTCTTTGCCCTTTAGGTCCTTAACGATGCAATGAATTACTAAAACATTTAATATTGTTTAGCTGCAGAAACTGTCTCATATGCAGAAGCTAAGCGGTAACATATTTGCTAAATGTGCCCTATCTGCTACTTCGTATGCAAAGTTTATTTGCATCTCCATAAAACACAGATTTCTGAGCTATCTCAAAAGAGCAAGTCCACATATTATTTTAATTTGCAAGAAACAAAATCTTTGTTCCATATATCTTACTTAAAGGATAAAAAGACAGGTAGGTTAGTTTCTCACTAACCAAAAATTTAAGAAAAACATTGGTTTTTTTTCTGAGGTTTTATTTTTTACCTGGATTACTCTGCTTTTACTTTGTCCCCAGTATTTTCAGTAGGATCTGGAGTACTTTTCTCTGGGTACTTTGTATATGGCACTCAGCTGCCAAAACAGTCGACTTCTCTTATTTCTAATTAAGAAGGGTTTACTGTACTGTAGAAAAGATAGTATGGCTACATGCATTTCTCATGGCCACATATTATATCCTTGGAGTTTTAGGTATAGATCTTGGAAAAAATACTGTGTGGATAGTTTAAAGCATTAGATTTTCAAGACAAAATCACAACTCATTCAGTATAATCCAAGCCCAGCGGTGCGCTGGGGCGTCAGCATGATGCGGGGTCCACTGATGCGGAGCGCTCCCCACTTCTCTGCAGCTCAGCGGGGCGTTGGTGCTGCTCCTCCCCGTGCATGCCGCTTTCTTCCAATCAGTTGATATGGCACTACCCCGATTTCTGCAAGCACGGAAGGAGAACGGCTGCTTTGGGTGTTATTAAAATACACCAACATTTCAAGTCAGAGGTATCAATATTCAGTGCTGTCCACTGATTCTCTATGAAGGTCTTGCCCTTAAAATACCAGCTCTGTGTTTTTCTTCCGCTGTTACTCGCAAATCATGTTGTTGTGCAGAACGAATTACTTGACAGAGCTTTGTGTCTCTTTGTACTGTAACAGCTTCTAGAAAAATTCAAACTGGCAGTTCCTATAGTAAGGCATGAGGAAATATATTTGAATAGTGCATGTGTTTTATAGTGTGAGGTCAGAGAGTGCACATACATCACAGGCTACAATGGGGAATAAGAGGGTAACTATAGATATATGCACAACACACAAACATGAGCGATTATTTTTTAGCTCTTGATCCATCCTCTGGCATTCGCTGCCAAACCAAAGGAAAAAAAAAACTGTCCCCTTTCTGTGTGATTGCAGAAGGAATCTTCGCTCCACAGAATGAGGTTTAGAAGCCACAGAAAGCAAACAGCATGGCCCATAGCGATGGGATGGCCCCATTTTTCTTGCATGAGTCGTGGTGCTGAGGAGCTGGCATGGATGCTCAAAGGGGCTGTGCTCCCGTGCCAGCGGCCCCACTGTCACAGCCAGGATGGGGTGATCATGCTGCTTCCAGCAGGTTTCCTTCGAGGAGCAGAGGAGCAGGACAGCTTGGTGGGTCGATGTACCCTAGGTGGGCTCAGCACCAGCGCTGACTCCTAAGTGGCTCTCTGGCGCCGACAACCTTGAGTCAGTGTTTTAAGGGCAGCTTGCTGACAGCGGAAGCAATATGACAAAAATTAGGTAGGCAAGAGGGATTAAGACATGTACAATTGTGCAGAATTTGTTAGGCTCAATTACATGAGTCAGGAACTAGTGAAGTGTTTGAAGACCTGGAAATAATTCCAATTTGTCATATCGGGAGTCTCCTTCCCCGAAACAGGCTGTGGAAGCAGAGGCAAGTCCACCATATGGAGAGCAGATGCCTCAAGGGAGCTGAAAAGAAGATACTTCGCTAGTACTAAAAATATTCAGTACGAGGAAGTGATAACAAGTGCTTCTAAAGAAGAAGCAATTATTTATCATTGAGTAGACAATTTTTCTTGTTTCCCTAGAACACAAACCTATATGCTTGAATAATCCCGGGCTGTGGCAGTGAAGAGGCACTGATTCACAGCTCAAGGCAGAAGCTATAATAGTAAGCAGATTGCACATCTTGTTTAACCATCTGCTTTTTAAAGCACATTTTATCACAGGCTGTATCACACTGAACAAAGGTGAAAAGGGAAATAGGAAGACAATGAGTTACCAGTGTACAATTAGTTTGATGTACAAAGCAGTATGGTTGCCTTTGCCATTTACAGCTTTGACGTTTTACTTTTTAGCACTTTAATTAGGAACTGTGTCATGGAGATCGACTCAATTTATAACCTCAGTACTGTGGCGTTAGCTGGCTCCTGTGAGAGCCGCCTCTGAGTACCAAACCTGCTTAAACATCAGGAATGAGGCTTGAGAGAAGAATCATTGCTGCCTTCAGGTGCCTTAGGACATGTTTTAAGGAAGGATCCCATTGAGCGAGGAAACTCAAGTACAGCTTGAAGTTAAATGAAGCTTTGCCTGCTCTGTAAGCAGACATGCAGCTGTGGCTAATGCCTGTGTAAGTACCAGCCACCACATGCTCAAGTTACTCATGTCCTAGGTAGATGTTTGGGTTTTCCTCCAGCCAGAGCTGCTCTGCTTCCTGAGCAGCAGACCAAGAGCTATCGACACAACTCCGTCAGCTCCTGCAAAACTCCAGCAAATTACTGCAGGGAAAGATAAAGCAATCCCAGCAAGACAGGGCTGTGTGGCTTATTCCCTGGTGCTGAGGTGCGACAAGCTGTAATAGACCATTGCCGACAGATGTTCATCGAATCTGTTCTTAAAGACCTCTAATGACTGCGCTCCCCCAGCCCACAAAGGTAGCCTGCTCCTGAGCTTCTCTTTGATTATAGTTGGGAAGTTTGTCCTAATATCTAATCTAAATCTCCATTGCTTCCAGTTAAAGGTATTACTCCTTGTCCCACTCTCAGTGGACATCAAAGTAACTGATTTTCATCCTCTTTACAGTAATCTTTGAAGGCTGTTATCCTGCTCCCTCCGGTCCCATCCATCTTCTCTTTGCTAGACTAAACAACCCCAAGTTCTTTCAACCTCTCCTCACAGGTCAGGTTTTATAAACCTCTTAACACCATTGTTGGTCTCTTGGGGCTTTCTATTTCATTTATGTCTTTCTTAAAAGGTGATGCC
Organism: Balaeniceps rex; assembly: GCA_013401315.1. Classification (NCBI taxonomy): domain Eukaryota; kingdom Metazoa; phylum Chordata; class Aves; order Pelecaniformes; family Balaenicipitidae; genus Balaeniceps; species Balaeniceps rex. The sequence continues at coordinate 25,829 of VYZW01046021.1, forward strand.
CAGTGGTGGATGCAGCACTCGAGCTGAGACGTTCCCAGCACCATGAAGTTACCACCCACCCCTTGGCTTTCCTGTCCCTGTGGGTACACTTGTGGGTGTCGCTGCGGTCACCCGGTCTGTGCTTATCCCACAGTAGCTTCCAGGTCTCTTCTGCCATCCAGTCAGCCACCCCCCATTTCAACACAAGTCCTTTTAACCTCCTTGCACTTTGCACGTGTCTCTCTTTGGTTCCATTTGTTGATTCTGGAAAACCTCTCCGATTTTTCATCGCTGTTTTGAATTTTAAGCCTGGGCCCCAATACGCTCGCAATCCTCCTGGCTTAGTGTGATGGGCTGATTTTATAAGCATACTTTATTCTATTATCCGAGTTACTAATGAAAATATCAAACAGAAACAGACCCCGGACAGACCCTGGGTGACCCCATTAAAAATGAATTTTCAGTTTGATGGCAAAGCGTGATAAATTCAGCATGTTTTTCAACCACTTGTGCGCCCACTGACTAATGATTTCATCTGGCCTGTATTTCCTTAGCTGGCCTTATGAGAACATCACAGGGGACGCATTCAAATGCCCCACTCTAGGCAAGGTACGTATTGCTGCTCCTTGCCTGTCGCCAAGAGAGAGGAAATATCTTTGTTCTTCCAAATCAGATTTGCCTTGGCCATGCCGTGCCAGGCTGTGAGGAGGACTCTTCCTGCCCAACCAGTTGCAAGGCATCAGTTGGGGTCAGGGAAGTTTTTGGCAGTTGCTATTTTAAAACTGTAAAAAAACACGTTGTTAAATATAGCATTTCTTATTGCTGATAAACGCTGGGGTCTGCAATGATCATGAGTCTGTAAGGCTACTACCAAGCACCCAAGGAAACAGTTAAGAAGGGAAGGAGGAGAGCAAGGCAGCGTCCTGCACAGGCAGCAGCCTGTCCCGAGGCTCCTTCCCTTGTCCTGCACCTGCACCTGAGATCACCCATAATCCCCTCCAAAACAAAACCAAACACCTCTGGTAGCCAGCAGTGAGAGCAGCAGCACCCACAGCCCCAGAAAAGCCAAGGGATGTCATACTGTTGCTATTTCAAGGTAAAAATCATTCTTGATTCAAGACAGGATTAACATTTCCATGCAGCCCTTGCAGGGAGTTCAGAAAATGGAGAGACATTGTTTTACCCAGACCAAGAAAGGCGACCACCGCAGGGAAGGAAAGCTTGGGGAAACCTCCTTTGGTGGAGGATCCCCCAGAGGGAAGAGAAACATCCTCCTGGGAGAGCACAGGAGAAGGCTGGCTGTGCTCCTTAGGCACAAGCTTGAAGAAGATGCTCCAGGAGTGACAGGACTTTGTTATTCATCGTAAGTGAAGAGACAAATATTTTTTAATATGCATTTTGGTTTCCCAAGGCGGGGTGTGCACTGGGTGCCACGGTGGCCTCTGCAGCCACGGGATCCGGGGCAGAGCCTTTTGTGCTGGTAGCTCTGGGCTATGTATATTGCACCTTTACATTCAATTTGATACTGCCTTTAGCCTGCTGGCCCCCTGCCAGTGCAGCTGCAGAAAGGTTGGGGAGATTTGCCATAACATGCTTGCGAATTCTTGTGGAAAGCAAGTTTCACCTACTGCAGTGGAGGTGGATAGGTTTGAGGGGCTTGGGTTTCTTTTTGTCCTGAAATGCTCATCCCCATTTAAAATAAGAAGTAAGGTGGAGTTTAACATTAAAATATTCCAGCTTGAACATACAGGACTGCTGGAAATCAGTGTTTAAGACTGTTCAGAAAATGCACTGAACTCATGCCCCAGATTAAAACCTGTGGAATCAAAACATTACTTTAACCTAGATCCAGTCGGTGTTGCTAACACCAGTGAAGACGATGCTCTCAACCCAGATTTTGGTGGACACCTTCAAAAAGCACAGAGGTGAATGTCCTAGCCACTGCTCAGCCAGCAGCACAACCCCAGCCCGCCACAGGGCTTCGGGCAGCCTTGCCCTCGCGCTGCCTGGCTGGCAGCCAGCCTTTCCCTGCCTTCCAGGAGTGAAATCCTGGCACAAAAAACTACACTGGCACCAAGCACCCTGACTGCTACACCCTTCAACTGCAAGAGGGTTTTATCAAGCCTAGAGGAAGATGATTGTGAGGGCACAAATGACTAAAGATAGATACACAGCGGACTTTTATCTGTTTCCTATCTGGAAAAGCATAAGTGATGTTTTAGTTTTCAAGAACACCCTAATTCAGCATTTTGCTGCAGCAGGGTGGTCACTGGGCTTTGGACTGCAGCCCAGCCAAACAGAATGGAGCTTTTCATCAGTTAAAACCCAAGAAGGGAATAATGATCTCAGAGTTTTGTATTTATCATTGGATTTGGCCTGCTGACCCGCCTAAGGAAAGGCAATGGCTTGAAACAGTTTTCACAAAGCCAAGACCTAAATGGCTGCAGTAAAAATTAATTTTATCCTGATCTCTTTTTTTTTTCCTCCCAAATACATGTATTTCTGTCATGTTTGGATAAATCCTGCCCCCCCAGTTCCCTCAGTGTGGTCAATGCAGCTCTCCATGCTCCGAAAGTCTAGGCTGGCCCGAAGATGTCACTATCTTGGCAAAGACTCGCACACCCCCGAAGAGGGCTGTGTGGAGTTATGTGTGATTCAGCAGCAACAAGTGTGAAAAGGCTGAGACTGCTGGCGCTTGCCCTTCATCAACCTTTTCATATTCCTGGCACTCGCTCTGAGCATTGCTGGCTGCAGATATTTAAAGAGCAAAAAGAGCAAGTACTGCAGTTAACTTTTTCTTTTTTTCATTTACCATTTTTTCCTCCTCTTTGTTCATTTAAGCAGAAATTTATGCTTCTATGGACATGAAGAGCTTCCCCTGGCCCTCTTAGCACCAGCATGGGCCATCTTGTTCTCCCAGCAAGCGCCATGCAGTGATGAGCAATGCTCCTTGTCCCGGCAGCTTTTCTCCTCAGGGTAGGCACTTTTCCCCCATACCTAACAAAACATGTAGGTTTTGGGTGGTGGAAGCACAGGGGTTTTCCATCATGTGATGGGAGCATATTCAGCGTGGTGGGGCACAAGCACCAGATGAAGTGATGGGGCATCTTACATGTTCCCCCTTACAAGCTGCTCCATGCCAAGAGATCTCTGCATTTTTGTCAAAAGGCTGGACATTACTGCTCTGTGAAAACCTAAAGACCTTCACACCAAAGCAAAGAATAACATGAAAAAACCTCTGAGAAAAGACTACGGGATTTCCACGCTTCCCAATACACCTGTGGAAAATGAAGACAAAATCCCTTGGATGCTACACCTACAAAAGCATGCTACAAAATCCCTTTATGTATGCTACATCTTGAAGCCCTGTGTTTCTTCCATCTAATATATTTCTTCTGGTATGAAATAGCGGCAAGATCTAGGCCACCTAAAACTCAACTAAACTGGGACTTCAGGCTCGAAAATCCACCTAGATTCTAGGCTGTGATTTAGTCTCTGGGTGTTGTCTCCTCCCAGGAGATACCTACATTCATTGGGCACTTCCCAGGTCCCTGGCACCTAGCTTCTGCCATCCACACATCCCTCAGGCATGATGGTAATTGTTAATTGATGTTAAATTAACTTGGTGGTGGGTGGAGGTTTTGAGGAGGGGTGTTCAGAGAGCCAAAACCACCACGACAGGCGGCATTACTTTACATCTGCGTTGGCTGCCTCAGCAGAGCTGCCGATGATTAAACGGATGGAGCCTGATTTATCAGCCAAAGACGGTCTCTCCAGGTTCACTGAGAGCAGCTCTGCTTGCTGCTAAATCCAGAGCTGAATTCACTTTCAGATGAAAGCAAATTCACCTACAGTTCTGACAGCAAAAGAAATCACATGCTTAAAGACAAATGAGATGTATATTTGATTTTATTCCTCTTTCCCACAACATACACGATTGCTGGAAAATCTTTCTTTCCTGTGCGCAATCTTTTTTTTTTTTTTTCTGTTTATTTGTCCTGATTCAGAGCTAACAGCTGGTTTTACCTATGAGAATCAGCTCACAGACGCACTTCAGGATATAAAGCACATTTATGATAAGACACCTGATAAATCCCTTTACGTTCTGTATCTTTCCTGTAAAGCTGGGGAGGGGGGGAGCAGAGAAGGAGAAAAGACCTGCTTTAGGATGATGTCATAGCTGTTGGGCACATCTGCCCCAAATTAAATTACCATCTAAAGGGCTTATTTCCCAAACATATTTCTTTTCGGCTTGGAAGGAGACATAAAGCAGTGTATCCCTTCAGTTTGCATTTGGGGAGTCTCTGAAAATTTGGGATCGCCCTTCACAGTATGCCAGCAAGATTTACTAGGGCCGAGTCTCTCAGGTGATGATGCTGTACAAGTTGCATGAAAAATGAATCTTTCTTGGTTCCTTGATTAAGTTGTGACTCATAATAAATCTTCCAGAGGAAGCAAGCCTGTCTTGCTAAAAGCATGAGGGACCTTTGCAAAGCCTTCTAAGAAGGTGTGAGAAAGGAATCTCACCTGTAAGAAGAAAGCTTGCAAAAGTGAACCTGTTCAAATTTTAAAATATCCATTCTCCATCTTTCACAGCAAACTCTGCGTGCGTGCCAGAATTTGAAGACAAAAATGCAAAAGGCATAGAAATAGACAACAATGTTTAAACACATCAAGGATAAAACATTTGCAAATAGTCTGTTTTGTCTACTGCAATACCAAAAAAAGGAAAAAGTAACAGGAAAAAGAAAGAAAAGGAGAAAATGCAGGAAAACTAATTTGGTTTTTAATACCTTCTATGCAATCTTTCCCTATGAAGGCACTCAGACTGTATGTCTTCCAGGTGATAAAGAAGAGGGAAATGCTGCACTGGACACAAACCCTGTCCTTGTGCTGCCTGCTGCCATGCAAACTGCAGATGTCCCCAATGTGCCCATCGTGGCAAAGCCCCATGTGACAAGGGAGCCATCTCTTTAGGCTTTGGCATCTGTTCCTGAGCAGACCCCATGGGCCCAGTGGCCGTGACAAAGCTGTGCACGTGTGTGGCATGTGCTGCATCGGAGGGAAAGACCCCGGTACTGCCCCGGCAGCCTGATCAGCTCAGGCAACCTGGATGCTGAATGCAATCACACCGGCATCGTTTTACAGGAGCTCCACTAAAATCCATGAACCTGTCATTTGTCCATGGTAGTTACTTAGAAATGGAGTAAAAATGCCCAAAAATGCCTCTTTCAAAGCACCTGACAAATAACATCCAAATGCAGCAAAACCTTTCAGCCCATCTAGAAACCACGACCCCGGTTTTGTGCTGATGTAAAGCAGCGTGGTTGGTGGAGGTATGCTGATTTACACCAGCTGAGGAACTGTTCCTGTATTTTCACCTGGTTCATGAAGATTTATATACTAATTCCCTGCAAAGCATTATAATGAAAAAAAGAATCTTTTAGCTGGGTCCACAAGTCCTATTTCATAAGTAAGTTATCTCAGCCTTGCTGGGTCAGATCTTACTGAGAGGACAATACATCCAGGGCTGTCATGTAAATCATTTCCTTTTGAATAGTTATGTCTAATCAACTTCAGACCTTGTTTTGGACACATTGTACATTTCATAAGCTGAAGAACTCTCTCTGATGAAATCCTTGCCTCCTGACCCCAAAATACATCTGAACAAAATTGTCCCATCAGGAGTTCAGATAATTGCTTGGCCTTTCCTGTCAGTCATAAACCAGACCGATCCAACTTTTTTGGACACTTCCCCACACTTTAATGTGCTTTTCAAACACATTCCGAACAGCGTAACAGAATAGGAATGGTTGCTTTTATAAATGTGTGGTACTTTATATGCTTAAGCAAAGAGATCAGAGACTCTTTGCTGGTACCATATGCATTATTGTGTGATAAAAATTTACCAGCATGTAGTTCTGCAATTATTGTTCTTACAGCTCCATTAGTCTTAAATCTTATTTATGTACTGTGGGCTTTTTTCTTTCACTGGAACTCCCAGGCTCTCCCTTTTCTTGTGCCAAAGCTTATGAAGCACCAAGCAGTCCAGGCACAATTTGAAGACTCGTTCTTTCTCACGCCCGGAGCAAATATGTTTAAGAGCAATGCCTTTCTGCTCCCACCCACAAGCTCCTTCAGGGTCCACAGCCGCACAGCTCCTTGGATCTAACAGAAGTGGCCGATGGCTGACGCAGCAGGACACCGGCACCAAGCAAAGTTCGTGCTGACCGCCCAGCCATGGCAGCATCTGCCACACAGGAAGGTATCTTACAACAGGGAGAAGCCGAAGACCTCATCGGGGGCTGAGCTGGGATGCTGCCCAAGCACTGCTGGGGGCAGCAGGGCGAGATGTCTGCATGGAAGGCATGGCGTGGACTCAGCAAAAGCCGGCAGATAGTCTTCTACTGACTGCTGAGGGGGGCGATGACTTTCTGCCCCCAGCCCCCCTTGACAGCCTGACAGTGTGCGCAGGCGAGCTCGGGGAGGTGAGAAAGATTTGCTGGAGGAAGCCCGGCACATTTCTGCCGGTGAACAGCAAGCCGCCCTGTGCACTTGGACAGTGCTAAATCCTGAACAATGAGAAGCATTACAAATATTCAGACATCACAGACAAGGGATTACCGAGATCAGAGTCTCGAGTTGAAAGCCTGGGAATTCCTCAAGGAGAAGGTGTGGTCTGGGGCAGCGCATGTGAGCTGAGAGCTTGCAAGTGCCTCTGCAGCTCTCAACATCTGATGAGAAGATTAAGTTCATGGGCAAAACATGTGAAAATGGAAAGCAGGCTGCTGCATTTGTCAGTAAGTTGAAAGGACAAAATGTACATGAATGTTAGAAAAGAAAGGGCTTTAAAAGGCCGTTCTATATCAAGAACAAATCTTTCCAAGGAGTGGAGAACAGGGACCTGCAGGGCTCGGGTGCCACGGAGGAACTTCACTTCTGCACCTGAGTCCTGGCCACGTGAGTGGAGGTGCAGAGCCATATGTGTCGCCTCACAGACCGTTAGGATGCTAAGCCTATATATCTCATAGGTCCTGCGGACAGGAGAGGCTCAGTTAGACATCACAGTGCCTGTTTGAGGTGTCAGCCTCTCAGCAGTTTGCTGGAAGTCATTGCTACCTAGTAGGAGTGACAAAACTGAATGTAACGTGAATCTATGTTCCACAATTTAGAGTTTAGCACTTTGCACCATCAACAAAGAGTAATCTGGAAACACGAGTGGTGTTTTCGATACTGGTGAGTGACACACAGGGCAGGGTTTTGGCTCTGGCACAGCCTTGTAAGAATATATGCTCACAGGTTTCAGGTCTGTACGTGTTTCAGAACTGCTCCTGAAGCTCACAGTGGCTTTATCATTTTGCAGCACACCTTTGTGAGCCTGTGGTCTCAGGCAGAGTTCTCGCAGGGTTTATAAGCTGTCCTTTGAGGACATGCAAAAAAGCATGAATCCTCAGAAAGTTTGTATTCTCTGCAAGAGCACCTGCAGCAAAGGCCACAGGAGTCCCTTGGGTAGCTGTTGCACCCATGAGGTTGCCAGTGTCCATGGACCAGCACATACTGAGCTGCTTTTCCCCAAACTTTTCACGATTTCAGGACTTATGCTAAGTGTAGGAAAATAACTTTCAATTTTATATAGTCCTGCATTTCTCCTCTTCATTATAGCGAGAAAAGCCCTTATCTCATCATTCCCCTGAGCTGTGAATGGCTTGTATGATTTCCAGGTTGCACGGCCACTGTTTCAACCTTTACCTTCTTGTTTCCTCACCTCGGATGCTCTCTGTAGCTGCGTCATGTCTCTGCTGTCGTTCCCCGTTTGATCTTTGCAGTGCGCAAGGCAAGTATCACGTGGAAAAATCAGTCTGCGGGCTGCCTCTTTGAGCACAGAAATGAGCACACAGAACAAATGAACACAGACCTGAGGTCAGAGATTTTCGTGAAGTCAGGGCACTTCAGCGGTACAGCCCCAGGAAGTATAAAAAAATCAAGTGAACTCTCCCCAAAAAGACCTGTGTGACTGTCACAGAGGCATTCGGGAGGCACTCAGAATGGCATGTGCCTCTGTGTGCGCCTGTATGTCAGAAGTGGACCGACAACAGGGACAACGCACGGCAGGGCGGGGGCCGGTCTCCCCCGGGGTCCCCCCGCCGCCCCCGGGCCGGATCCGGCCCCAGCGGCGCCGCTCGCTCTGGCCGCCAGGTGGCGCTGTCGCCCCGGGCACGGCCCGGCCGCGCCGACCCACCCGCCCCGGGAGCGGCGGGGGATCACAGAATCACGGAATCATTAAGGCNACCTCCCCTGGCGCAACTTGAGGCTGTTTCCTCTCATCCTATCGCTTGTTACTTGGCAGAAGAGACCAACACCCACCTTGCTGCAACCTCCTTTCAGGTAGTTGTAGAGAGCGATAAGGTCTCCCCTCAGCCTCCTCTTCTCCAGTCTAAACAACCCCAGGTCCCTCAGCCACTCCTCATAAGACTTGTTCTCCAGACCCTTCACCAGCTTCGTTGCCCTTCTCTGGACACGCTCCAGCACCTCAATGTCCTTCTTGTACTGAGGGGCCCAAAACTGAACACAGTACTCGAGGTGCGGCCTCACCAGTGCCGAGTACAGGGGAAGGATGACTTCCCTGGTCCTGCTGGTCACACTATTTCTGATACAAGCCAGGATGCTGTTGGCCTTCTTGGCCACTTGGGCACACTGCTGGCACATATTCAGTCAGCTGTCAACCAACAGGTCCTTTTCCACCAGGCAGCTTTCCAGCCACTCTTCCTCAAACCTGCAGCGTTGCATGGGGTTGTTGTGACCCAAGCGCAGGACCCGGCATTTAGCCTTGTTGAACCTCTTACAACTGACCTCAGCCCATCGATCCAGCCTGTCCAGATCCCTCTGCAGAGCCTTCCTACCCTCAAGCAGATCAACACTCCCGCCCAATTTGGTGTCGTCCACAAACTTACTGAGGGTGCACTCAATCCTGTCATCCAGACCATTGATAAAGATATTAAACAAGGCCGGCCCCAAAACTGAGCCCTGGGGAACACAGTCTGTGACCGGTTACCAGCTGGATTTAGCTCCATTCACCACAACTCTCTGGGCTTGGCCATCCAGCCAGTTCTTTTCCCATCAAAGAGTACACCCGTCTAAGCCATGAGCTGCCAGCTTCTCCAGGAGAATGCTGTGGGAGACAGTGCCGAAGGCTTTACTAAAGTCCAGGTAGATAACATCCACAGCCTTCCCTTCATCCACTAGGCAGGTCACCTGGTCACAGAAGGAAGGATGGATGCTGCCCCAGGGAGCAGCGGGGGAGAAGGGACGCTGCCATGGGAGCAGCCGTAGGCAGGGGAAAGGGCCACCCCTCCCCTCCTCTGGCCGCTTTCCCAGCCGGGGTTGGGGCCCACAGGGCTCTCCGGGCCGTCTGTAATGGGGGGGTGCGCGGAGGATGTCAGGGAACACGAGAGGAGAGCCGCTACACTGCGTCCCCCCCCGCGGTGCAAGGGACGGGCTTGGCCTTCAGGGAAAAAAGCCCACTCGGAGCCTGTGGGCCAGTTCCTACCTAGCGCATTCAGCATTAGCCCACTGATGTCTGGGACACACTGGTGATTTACATCAGGTGCGAATGTGATCCTCATTTTCAATCGAACGTATCCCCCCCAGAGGGTTTATTCACAGGCTGCCCGGGTTTTTCACTTGGGTTCTATTAGTTCATTTTGAGTGATGCATGGAAAGGCTCAGTGGTTTCCCCAAGGACCCTCTGAGGCAGCGATTTCTCTTGGAATAGAAGAAAAAGTCTTCTCACTGCCCAGCGCCTCGTACTAGCCTCTAAAATACATGATGTAGTTCAACCACTGTGGTTTGGTCCTAAGATGAACTGTTTTTCTATAGACAAGCATGTTTCTTGGCTCTTCCCACTGATCATTTTATTCTGTGATGGTGGCTCTGAGCTCCCATCTCTGCCCAAGACACTTGTAGTAGCTTCACAATATCTTTTAGCAACAATGCCTCATGGCATCACTTTAGTTCAGAGACATTTGGTATTGAAGCAAGCATGCAATTCAGAAGCCCATCACAGTCCAGATATGTTCCCCCAAATTCAGAGACCAGATCCCCATCCCAGCTCTCAACAGTCACTGAGTCCAGCCAGCGTTTCATCGCCTACCAGTTGTTTTCTCCATAGCTCACTGCTACAGGCACTGCCAGGTCTCCCTGTGATGTGCTCCGCTCCCTTCCCATGCACCTGGGCAAAGGGCAGACCATGACATTTTCAAATCACCATCTGCTGGTGTTTATTTTGGCTCTGCTACAGGTGTTTCCAAATGACTTTTGTGGGAGAAACATGGAAAACAAGGTTTAGGGCAACCCACTGAAGGAATTGGGAGCCTGAAGGTGAAAACTCCCCAGGCTGACATCTGCTCTTTTTCCAGCTTCAGCGCTCCATCCTGCCTTGCTCTGAGCCCTGGTATGAGCACGCAGCACCAAGTCTCTCAGGAGAGGCAAGGGCCACCCACAGTTCTCAAAACTGGGGCTTAGGAGTTTATCCAGAACCCAACCTCTGCTCTGGAAAACCTGTGACTTCGGAGGCAAATGGGGTTTGGATGGGCTGAAAATGCAGCGATAGCAGATTTTCTTCAGATCTGTGGATGCTGTTGTAGGCTTCATGAGGCATTGGTAAATGAAAAATGAAGCTATTTTAATAAACAAACATTCACATATAACCATTGGAAGGTGAAGTCAGAAGTTTAAAGTTGGTTGGCATTTTAACAGACATGGAAATAACAAGAAACTGAGGAAACATGCTTGTTTGTAAGGCTGCCTGAGCAAAGCCATACGAGTCAGACTGAGAGTCATCAAACTTACTTATGCTGAATAATATCCTGTTACTCCCTGAAAGAACAAGGCAGTCCTCAATGGAGCTATCAAGGAACATGTTTCCAGTAAGTTATATACAATTCTGGACTTGTTTTCTAAACATATGCATTAATTTTTTTGGTAAGAAGCCCATTACTTTATTTTTGGCCAATGCTCTCCTTTTCTAGAGCTCTGATAAAGTTCAGTCTGTAAAATATTTCTTCAGCTACCTCAAAGTAAGTGTTGACATCACCAAGGAGGAAGCGGTGCTAGAGCAAAAGAAATGCGTATAAGGGAAAGCCTGGGCTGTGATTACATGTGATGAAATGGAAGATGCCCAGCCAAACAGTAGAGTGTTTCTATTGACTTACCCTGGAACTTAGTCCTTTTGCTGAAGAACTACTATGGGATTTCAGGCACAAATGAGTCTTGATGAATTTTGAGGCAAAATTTGATGTCGGTATTTGGTAAGTCGGTATTTGATATTTGATGTCGGTATTTGGTAAGTTCTGAAAATTGTGTACATGCTGGGGAAGTCTCCCTATAAGGTGCATTTCTCTGGTTTCCATTCCTTGTCGTGGTGCTGTTGGGGATGTTGAACACCTCCTGCTGTGGAATCCCTGCCCTGGAAAGACAACGGTGTTGGCCAAGCACAGGCAGGGCTGAGATCTACAGAGAAGTAAAGACAACTTCATAGAATCATAGAATGATAGAATGCTTTGGGTTGGAAGGGACCTTTAGAGGTCATCTATTCCAACCCCCCTGCAGTGAGCAGGGACATCTTCAACTAGATCAGGCTGCTCAGAGTCCCGTCCAACCTGACCTTAAAGGTTTCTAGGGATGGGGCCTCCACTACCTCTCTGGGCAACCTGTTCCAGTGCTTAACCACCCTCACTGTAAAAAATTTCTTCCTTATATCTAGCCCAAATCTACCCTCCTTTAGTTTAAAACCATTACCCCTTGTCCTGTCACAACAGGCCTTGCTAAAAAGACTGTTCCCAT
>VYZW01046021.1:37655-51064 GCA_013401315.1 Balaeniceps rex
CTTCTTTCTTTCTTAAGCTTAACGAAAAAGAAAAATGGAAAATCCCCATTGATTGCATCCAGCTGTTAAAATTTTATGATACTGAGATCCCTGGTTGTCATGACCACTTCATGTAGTTTAATATGCAGTTGTATTCTTTTCAGTTTCATTTTCTTCCCCAACTTTAGTTAATAAAACACCTTTCAGACAGCCTGTTCGTAGCAGTTATAGAGTGCCTGGTCTTCTTTTATAAAGAGGAGAAATGTGTGCAGCTTTAAGAACTAATTCGTATACACACACCTGGGCTGTTACCTGTGGGTACCTTGGCACGTGAGGAAGTTAAGCTGCAGCCATAATTCCCATTAACATCAGCGAGAGCAACATTTGCGCGTTTCCCCATGCGAACAAGACGTGGGCTGAACGGAAGCAGCTCTTTTCCAATCACCATAGACCATCCCTCCCATAAAAAGGTCGACCCTCCGCCCCAGCCAAGACTCCCCTTGCCTGCGGATGGCTGTGGGCTCAGGCCCAAAATAAATAAATCTCTTGGGACTTTGGAAATTCAGAGGCAAACGAGCACCTCCTAAAGTATTGCACATTTATTCTCTATTTCATCCACAGCAAGCATGGGGGTTGTTATCTACACTGTTTGCACAGCTTCAGCTTGGCTTTCCTAAAGGACTTCTTTTCTACTCGATTGGCATAGATAAAATAGCCAGGATAAAAGCAATGCCCACATTTTCTGCTTTTAAGTGCACTAATATTTTTAGCCTGCCATCTGTCCCGGTTCCCTCCTGCCTTGCTAGCGTTTGCCCACACCAGCAGCTGTGCACATGTGGAGGCAGGAGGGGCAGAAGCGTGATTCCCTGTGCCAGGGCACCATTGGCTTTGACGGGGAGGAGCGACACTCCAATAGCTACTTCTGCTTTAGAGCTCTTTGTTCGCTATGGTATGCTGGCGTTGCTCCGGTTTGCTACCGTTGCTCCTGTATATATATAAAAAAACCCCACCCTACATTAAGAAAGAATAAGTGTACCCATCAGTAGTTCAAGGATCGGACCAGCTGATTTAATTAATCCCAGAACAAGCGTTTCAAATAAGGGAATCCAGAACCACGATTCCTGCAAAGGAATCGAAATATGCTATGAGTGAGAGGTTTTTGCTGTGTTCTGGCTGGTGAACGCTTCTTTTTCATCTTTGGCATTCTTTTGTATTAGTCTTTTGCCTTTGTGGTGTTGAAAATCGTTTGGGGAATCTATTTAATGATGCAGTTTTATGTAAAAGGTAACCACATTACTGCACTAAAAATAAAGCAGTCAGAGGAACTGAAAATAAACCGGTTTGGTTTCCTAAGAGGTAGCACTGATAAACATTTTGGTCAGCCAATGCATTTTGTGGACAATGTTTAAGGCAACATTACCTCCTAACATGCTTAGCTTGAGGAAGCTTTATCCTCCCTGTTGCCAGTATTTATAGTCATAGTTTAGTAGGAAGCCTCTAACGATAACATCTTACAGCTTGTTTAATCATCTTTTACTCAGCAAAATAACTGCGTTAATTTGGGACCGAGAAAGGATGTGGACACTGTGGCTGACTCGGGTCCAGGCATCACTGGTCCGTGTGCCAGGGAAGCTCTCGGTGGCAGCCGGCTCGGCGTGGGGCTGTGTGCCGTAGCACTGCCCCCTTGGAGAAATGCTTTAACTGTTTCCCCGGGGAAAGTCAGTGGCTTCTCCTTGCTGTGCCTGTCTCTCACGCTGTACCAGGGGTAGGAAAAGTGGCTTTTTAAAATTACAGAGATTTTAAAATGCAAAAATGGAAATGCAAGGGGAAAGGAACACTTGCAGCATGTGGACATGTTTTCTGAGATGGCGTTGAATGCACACTGAGGGTGCCCCTCTATTTAGTAGGGGAGATCCAGCCGACAGCTAACCTTTTGATATAAAACCACTGCCAGCCTTCCTTTTCCTCTCCTTCCTTGATCCCCTCCTCTTCCCCTCTACACATTTCACTCCCTCCTCAGTAAACTAAAGAAAAAACAGAATAGGGGGAAAAAAGAAGAATTAACATGACGCCTGTCACCATCACACAGTTCAGTCTTTGCCTCCCCTTCCCCACCACTGTCTTCAGGCATAACCTCCATAGACCAGGGAAGGTCCCCAACCTGGGGACTGCTGCAGCTCGGCTCCTTCTGACACCAAAGCATTGACAAGGGTCAACATGAATTTTGTACTTCCCTGGAGCTGGTTTCCTTTGCCAGAGACTGCTCAGTTGGCAGCCCCTGGTTTGGGTCTGTATGCAGTGAGACTCCTACGCTGCTCCTAAAGGGGTTTCTCTAGGGGAAATGGCTGCAGGTCCTTGTCCAGGAAGGCAGTAAAAAACACCCCATGGGCTCAGCAGAGCTGGCACTGGCGGACTGCTTTGAACTGAATAAACATAAAGAAAAATCAAATTTTCCCTACCAAGAAAAAAAATTAAACAGCAGTGGAACGGTGGGAAGCAGCTCCTGTCCTGAAGAGTTTGCAGTTGAAATAAGGAATGAGGCAGAAACAGCAAGGAGAGATGAAGTGAAAATCCCGAGGGAGCGTGAGCACGTATGAGATTGGTACCCACATCTTCGAGGTCTCATGTAAGCTGCTCACCTGCATCCTGACACTGGTAACAGGACAGTAACTGAGACATCTTAAACTCATCTCAGGGCCTGCAAGAAAACCCGGCTGCCGTGCTCAAAGTGCCCATGCAGTGCCGACATGACAAGAGGGAAGCGAGGGAAATGAGAGGAGCAAGAAAGGAATTGTAAAATAAAAGGATGCAAATAAATTCCTTCGTGCTGTTAGGCCAAACTGTGATGATGCAGCACTTTGTACGGACTCCTTAATCTTTTTTGAAAAGGAATTTGCCGTATGTCCCTGTCCCTCTCCAGGCAGAACGTGTGGTTGTGATCATTCGTGACAGTGAGCAGCATTTCATAGCACCAGCCTGAGCGAAGCCAAAGCTGGAAGCGTGAGCTGAGGTACTCACCCCCCAAAAAAACCCAAACCTACAGTTAAATCTATCTTATCAAAACTGTAAGTATCCTTATGTAGAATGTAAAAGTGCAAGAAATGTCTGCAAATTATTCCACATTTTTTCTAAGATCAGAAGTTACTATGCATATGTGAGCTCCTGCACTCACTGCACTGAAGCAAAGAGCAGCCCTAGACATATGGCCACTAAGTATTAAAGACAACAAATAATATAATTCAGCCCACAAATGCAAGGCTGGGTCCTGCTGGGGCTGAGGTCCTTTTGTGTCCTACAAAATTAGGAACTGTGGATACTCTGCACCAAAGAAGAAATGCCGAGTATCCTCCGGGGCTGGGTTCACAGCCTAGTGGAAAGTCAGACTAAAAAGAGAACAATAAATTAATGTGCCACCAAACTCCTCAGAAGAGAGAAAACTGCATTGAAGCAACAGCCTTTCGCTTTTAGCCCCTCAAGAGCTGAAATGAGCAGGCGCCAAGGCGGCAAGTGGTTCCCATCCTGCCACCGGCAGCAGGATATACATTATTTAGAAATGACCGAAATTGTCTGAGTTAGCAGTGTAGCCGCACAAATTAGAAATGATAGTAAAACTGGGGGTTCGGTTTATATAGCTGGAGCTCCGAGACAGAAATACAGATTATGACAGGTTAATAGGGACTGTGACATTCCCTATACATGTAAATAAACACTGAATTTGAGAACCTCTGTTTTCCCCAAGCACTAGTAAATAAAAGTATAACAGAGACCTCATGTAAAGTAACCATATGCTTATAATTATACAAACATTGTAGATCCCCTGTGTGAAATTTCACATCTTTATTGCTTCTATTTTAATGTTTACAAAGTTAGCAGTAATTTTTCAAAACCAAATCTATCCTAAACAGGAAAGACAATTTCCTACATCATTTTAATTTTCTACACCAGAGCGAATGAAAGCAGAACCGCTCTCGCAAACCTCTTTGCTTTCTCCTGCTCTATATGCTGCAGTTTGTTTCCCCCAAAGTCAGGATGTGTTTTGATGCACCAAGAATGCAGGAGTGGCTTCACTCTTCATGCCCATACATTAAGTTTTTCGCTCTGTGTGAGAGACAATATGGTTCTAATCTAAGTGACAAAAATGCAGAGAGCTTGCAGAGAAGCAACGTTGCCACTGGTTTGTGGCAAAATAAAACGCTGTAAAAAGCAACAGTGTCGCGTAGGGTGAGCGCTGCTACTTCTCCCGACTTTTCTTGTGAAAAGACTAACCACCAAAAGCAGGAGCAAAAGGAAAAGAAATGGGAAAGCCTGTCCCCGCGCTGTGGGGCTGCACGAGCCTCTGCCAAGCTCAAGTGCGGGGGACTCGCCTGGAAGAGCCCCACGGGCCGTGGGGTGCTGGGAGAGGTGCAGATCCCTCATGGTATGCTTGAAAAGTAAAACAGAACTTTCCTTGGAGGGCCACAATGAGGGAGCTGGTTAAGACTCTCCTAAAGCAACCCTGTTTATTCGGGTATGCTCCTTCACCTCCTGTTAGTTCACATGCCATAGTTTTGACAGTTAAAATTCTTGGTCTGCTTAGACTTTTGAGGTTTATGTAAACAGTTTGTAAAGCAGGCAGGCTGAAACAAATAAGCTGAGAAAAAACTGATGGTTTGCTGTATTAAGCAAAAAAAAAAATATATTTGGCTAATACGATTGTCCAGGATGCAGGCTGCAGGGAAGGGAGCTTGGTCCTCCCTTCCCGAGGATGCTCTCAGTCAAGAGCAGGGCAGCCCGGCCGGGAGGGAGGCAGGGAGAGGAGCCAGCACGTTACCCACGGGGGAAGGTCCATCTGGGAAAGGGGAAGCAACTTCTGGGTCAAAATCTACCTTCTGAAAACAAATATTCCTGCTAGTATGGAACACTGAAAAACAATATTTTCAGGAGCATTGCAGCAAGGAGGCAGGGGTGCTAAAAAAGTTGAATCTAAAAGCGACGGGAGTTTAATGCCTCAGATCAGGGCTCTTTGAAAGACAAGTCCCATTTTCAAAGCCAAATCTTGTGGAGGCTGGTGTTTTGCTGAAACCCAGAACATACGGACTACACGGGCATTTCAGAAAATGTTGTGCTTAACGGCTCTGCCAGTAGGAATCCCTACCCCCTGATTATGTGGTGTGACCACGGCCTTTTTGGAGTTTTTTGTGGTAAAGGGGGAAGAAGCCCATACTTCGAGTGGCTACATTTTCTAGTCGTCCTAATAGAGAATGATTTTGGTTCACAGAAATAAAAACCCTACAGTAGATCATTCATGTTAAAATAAACCACAACCCAGTTGTAAAAAAAAAAAAGATATTAAGAGGGACTCTCTACAAAATGATCAGGTCTGTACTAATGCCACTTATGCACCACAGTAACTCTTCTGAAAGGCCACAAACCAGAGGTGAAACGAGTGATGCTTAGGCCTTGGCTTGACCACTTGTGCGGGGATGAATTTTAACCTCTGACGCTAGTCCTCAACATTGCTTCTCATTTTATGGTTATAACAAGAGAAATTTCCATTAAACTTCCAGGGGAAAAAATTACATTTGATTTTGACTGTCTCCTGGCTTTCAAATTTGCCTCTGATGATTTTTCTTTTCCACAGAACAGCAAATTCACAGGAAGGAAAAAAATTGAAAGATGTGAAAACTGTGTGTACTGGTGCAAGGAAAGTAATGAAACTGGGTTTAAAACTGCAGTTTTGCAGTCTCCAAATTGCTTTAGTTTGGAAAAACATATTTGAAATAAAAAAATTGTTACAAAATATTTATAATGCGATTATAAACTGAAATCTAGCCAACTTTTATTGTTGAGAAAACCGGAAAGGAAATAATTTAAAAAAACGCTATTCTTCTTTTCCGGTGGCTGCTATTATTTTACTCTTCTTATTGTTGTTGCCGCTGTTATTATGCCCTTTGCCGAGCTCCAAAGCCGGGATCCCAAGTGTTTCCAGGAGCTGATCCATTCTCGCGCTGCCCCGCAAGGTGCCCGCTCCTGCCTGCGGTTCCCAGGTCCGGTTCCACAAGGTTTTCTCAATGCCGATCAAAACGAAAACTTCTTAAGATGGTTTGATATATCCAAGTCCCTCGCAGTGAACTGACTGCATAGCTTCATAAGGCTCCACGATTGCTACATCTTCTTGGTTCCCCATGCTCTGTCGTTCCCTTAAGTGACTGTCCTGGCAATTAGCTGTGTTGAACAATGGCATTGTCTTCTGAAATGGCAAGGGGACACGCTGAGCAATGGGGCCTAATGCTGCAGGAGAGCAGCACTGGCTATTTTATGGCTGTTACTGCTACCTGTGTACGCTATCATCTGGTGAGCATCGCTGTCTCGGGGTGATAACAACAGGGCGTGCGCCTCCCCCAGCCTTCACGCTGCCTGAAAGGTCTCCGGAGCCAGGGGAAAAACCCCCGTTGGCTGCAGAGGGCTTTGAGTCAGGCCCCCGATAAAGAAGCGAGGGTGGAAAGCAGCCGTCTTAGTCAATTTTAGAGAATGCGTTAAAATGTGCAAAAGCAGCAGGTAGAAATGAAATCGGGCTGATGGAAGTTGCTCTCAAGACCACTCGACCCTTGCAGCTTTGCATTAGTACGAAACCACCTTCCCTTGGGAGAGGAGGAGGCCAAGGGAGGAAAAAGCTGAGAACAAAGAGGGAAGAGGAGAGACAGACGGAGAGACAAAGGCAGGAAGGGAACAGACACTCCGGGAGCAGCGAGGGGACCCTGGAAACCAGCGGGGTGGGAGTGGGAAAGGGCAGCCATGCAGCAGCAGCACTGGGGACCACAAGGAGGGGATGTGGGAAGTGGAAACAATATCAGAAAAGGAAAATAGGACAATGAAATGCAGCAGGAGAGAAAAGAAAGAGCCTGGGGGACTAGGGTTGGGCAGAAGTTGGCGGAGAAGAAACTGGAGCTGGGCAGCTGATTGGAGATAGCAGGCAGGAGCGTGGAATAAGTGAAGAGGGCACAAAAGGGGCAGAAGGAAACAAAAAAGTGATGATAAGGCTCCGGAAGGAACTGGGTCATGGCAAGAAAAAACAGCCAAAATGCTAAGTACAGAGCAGAAAGGATGGGAGTGGCAAAAGGGAACAGAAGTAACAAAAGCGAGGCATCAGAAAAGCAAAGCCGAAGGGACAGGAGGAGGGGGAAGGTCCCAGAGCAGAAAGCAGCTGATGAAAAGGGAGGGGAATGGTCAGGAGGGCGTCTGTGAAGCCAGGGGATAGGCAGGAGGAGTGAAAGCACAATAAATAAAAGGGGGTGAAAAAATGGGACAGAGCGATGTGGGAATTGGTTTTGCAGAACACTTGCCTCATTTCTGCACTGTCACTGATACTCTTTTGTAGCCTTGTTTCTTCACAGTTCATCTGCCAGCACCTTGCAGTACATCTATCCTACTAAAAAGAAGCCAAGGCAATGATGGGCCCCATTCTCTAATCCAAGCTGTACGATGTGTCCCACATCCACATGGTCACATCCAAATGGCTGTCTAGGGACAGCCCCTGGCACAAGCCGTAACTTGTAACAAGCCTTTTCCACTGTCTGGGAAAGTGCTAGCTGGCATGGGCCAAAACCACACAACGGAGCTCGCTAAGCCATGTGTGGAGGGTTGCAGGGCAGCACATGAGCCC
The DNA here is from genome assembly GCA_013401315.1 of Balaeniceps rex. Taxonomy (NCBI): domain Eukaryota; kingdom Metazoa; phylum Chordata; class Aves; order Pelecaniformes; family Balaenicipitidae; genus Balaeniceps; species Balaeniceps rex. Next base: position 45,277 of record VYZW01046021.1, read on the forward strand.
CTGCCTTGGAGTTATCTTCTTCCCTAGCAGAGATACAGCCTGGGTCACTTGGAACTTGAGTCCTTCACTTGCTTTGAATGTCCCCCTCATGCTCCTCATCTCCCCTAGCATCTCTCCCCAAGAGCTGGGGAGCACGGTGGGACTGAGCTCCCTACAGGCAAACGGGGACCTACCAGCCTAGATGCCTGCTCCATATGCCCTCACTGGGTCTGCTTCATCCCACTGATGTGTGTGTGGCACTGGGAGCAGTGCCAAAAGCCCAGGCATGAGTTGCCCTCTCTTGGTGGATGTGGTGGGTTGACCCTGGCTGGATGCAAGGTGCCCACCAAAGCTGCTCTATTACTCCCCTTCTCAACTGGAGAGGGGAGAGAAAATATAATGAGAGGCTCGTGAGTTGAGATAATGACAAGGAGAGATCATTCACCAATCACAGTCACAGGCAAAACAGACTCAACTTGGAGAAAATTAATTTAATTTATTACCAATCAAAACAGAGTAGGGTAAATAGAGAAATAAAAACTAAATCTTAAAACACCTTCCCCCCACCCCTCCCTTCTTCCTGGGTTTAACTTCACTCCCAATTTTCTCCACCTCCTCCCCCCTCAAGTGGCACAGGGGGATGGGGCATGGGGGTTGCGGTCAGTTCATCACACATTGTCTCTTGCTGCTCCTTCCTCCTCAAGGGGAGGACTCCTCAGTCTTCCCCTGCTCCAGTGTGGGGTCCCTCCCACGGGAGACAGTCCTCCACCAACTTCTCCAACCTGGATCCTTCCTACGGGCTGCAGTTCTTCGTGAGCTGCTCCAGTGTGGGTCCTTTCCATGGGGTGTAGTCCTTCAGGAATAGACTGCTCCAGCGTGGGTCCCCCATGGGGTCACAAGTCCTGCCAGCAAACTTGCTCCAGTGTGGACTCCTCTTTCTCCACAGGTCCTGCCAGGAGCCTGCTCCAGCGCGGGCTTCCCACGGGGTCACAGCCTCCTTTGGGCATCCACCTGCTCCAGCGTGGTTGCAGGTGGATATCTGCTCCACTGTTAACCTCCATGGGCTGCAGGGGGACAGCCTGCCTCACCATGGTCTTCACCACAGGCTGCAGGGGATTCTCTGCTCTGGCACCTGGAGCACCTCCTCCCGCTCCTTCTTCACTGACCTTGGTGTCTGCAGGGTTGCTCCTCTCACATATTCTCACTCCTCACTCCAGCTGCAATTTCTGTCACACAGCAGCTTTTCCCCCCTTCTTAAATATGTTATCCCAGAGGCGCTACCACCGTCGCTGATGGGCTCGGCCTTGGCCAGCAATGGGTCCTTCTTAGAGCCGCTGGCATTGGCTCTATCAGACATAGGGGAAGCTTCTAGCAGCTTCTCACAGAAGCAACCTCTGTAGCCCCCCCGCTACCAAAACCTTGCCATGCAAACCCAATACAGTGGAAAATGAGAAGGGGGAAGAAAAAGACAAGAAAGTCCAGTTTACGACTGCATGGCCCATGAAGAACAGCTGCTGATGGAGAAGCATGGTCAGAGATGTCAGATTCAATGTGCCAGATTCCCTTTATTTGCTACAGACTGAGCTTTCACTGCTGAACACACATGACCCTCGGGCTTCAGGGAATGAGAGGAAAATCCACCACTGGTCAGAGCTGGGGCAGGTAGGAGGGGTAGGAAGAAGTGGAGAATGGGAGATCAGGAGAGGAGAGGAGGGAAGTTCAGTACAGGGCAAAGGAAAGCAACGTGGGGAAGCGGAGGAGGGTGGCTTGTAGCTGCCAGCAGCAGCAGTGCCATGGTTCAGGCAGGAGGATGAGGAAGAAGCAAGGAGGGAACAGAACAGGTAGGGTAGCACAAGCTTGTTACCATGCTTTGTCCATGGCGGTGAACCCCAGATAGGTGGTTAGATGAAACCATTTGGAGAGCTGACACAAGTCTTATATTGGGGGATGCACCTCTGAAAAGCCAAATGGAAAGAGCTGGATAAATCCTCTTGCAGAAGACAGCTCCACTGCTGTCTTCTGCGTGACCAGCTCAAGGAGGGTCTGTACCCCGCTTAGGGGAGGCTTTCCTGCCTGCCCCAGGCTGCTCTGCTTATCTTGCCAGTGCTATCTGCCCATCGCTGCCCAGCGTTGCACTTTCCCAGGCCCCAGCCTGGCACCGTGCTCCTCTCAGGCTGGTCCCCTCTCAGTGGCTGTGCAGATTTTCAGAGGAGAACAGTCTCTGGCTCTTCACTCCTGTGCTCTCCCATCCCTCTCTGATGGGTGGCAGAGCCTGCCTCAAGGCTGCCCGCTAGCTGGACCCTGGCGCATCCCATGGCGAGACCCCCACTTTCTGCCAAATTCTCCTTCCTGAGAACCCCCTGCTTTGTGCCAAGTTCTCAGTAGGCACGCAACCGTGGGAATATGGAGAGCCTTAAGCAAGATCGTTAGCCTCGCTGGAGTCTGCCCACACCCAAAACCACAGCACCTGCAACGCACTGAAGGGTTGACCGTTTGATGAGAAGTGGTACCCAAAGGGTGGCAGCGAGACGCACAGCATCTCTCCCCGGCCCTCCTGTCCACTTCCCGCGTGGAGTCCACAGCGAGGAGGGAGCAAAGGGACCCCCAAGCACCCGACTGCGGGGTGTCCCTCCCTGCCGCGGACCGCCCCGCGGGGGCGGGCTGGGTGCCCCCCTNAGTCCCCGCGCCGCTCCGTGGGCCGCCGGAGCCGCACGTCGGGCCGCCCTCCTCTTCCTCCCCACTGCCGCCGCCTCTCGCTATGAATGCACGCCGGGCTCTGCTCTCCGCCGCCTTGCTCGCCAGCCTCCTCTGGGATTTACCTTGCTGCCTCCCGGCTTCCCTCCCCGCCGCCTCGGAGCTCGCCGCCTCCTCCAAGGGCGGACGGGGCCGCAGGGTGCCGCGGTCCCCACGGGAGAACCGCCCGCGGCAAGGGGGACAGGCCGTGGGCCGAGCGCTCCCACGAGCGGAACCCCACGAGTACATGCTGTCTCTGTTCAGGACTTACTCCATCGCGGAGAAACTGGGCATCAACGCCAGCTTTTTTCAGTCGTCCAAATCCGCCAACACCATCACTAGTTTTGTAGACAGGGGACGAGGTAAGTTTTGCCCCCCGCCCCCGCCCCTCACCTTCCCATCGGGGCTGCGGGCGCCCCTTCCCGCGGCCCTCCGCGGTGCGCGGCTGCCGTCCCGCGGAGCCTGGCGCTGGGGAGGCGGGGAGCGCGCCGCATCGGTCACTGGTGTTTTTTCACCCCGCCTCGGAATTGCAGAAAAGTGGATCTTTCGGTAAATTGTGGATCGCGTTGTTTTATTTTAAAGCAAACTGCCCCACGGCGCTAAACCCGGACCGCAGCAGCCGTAAATGCTGCGTGCGAGAAACACGCGTGTCCGTCCCCGAATCATCACGGGGTGGTGGGAAACACGCCCCAGCTTTGCAGGCGCACTTTGGGTGTAAGTGCAACCTTGGGGGGAAAAAAAAAATCGCTCTTCTGGTTTCTTTCCGTCTGCCGAAGAAAGGATCGCTCTTATCGCTGTGGCTCTAAGGCAAATAGAAAGTTCAAACTGACCGGGGGCAAACATTTGCTGCCTGAAGCTGCTCTGGCGTAGGGTCGCTTTATCGGGGTTACCTGGAAGAGCACCGGCCCCGTTTGAAAGCGCTGGGGCTGGGACGCAGCTGGCCCCGCTTGCCGGGGGGCAGCCTGAAGCCCAGGTAACTCCCGGCCCCGGGGCTCAGCGGGAGACTCGTCGTCTCCTTCGGGGCCGCATCCTACGTCCTTCAAGCCTGGTGTGTGCGGTGCTGGTCCTCGCCCATCCCCGGGCCGGGGGTGGCAGCGGGCTCCACTCCCCCGGGCCCTCGGCTGCCCCGCTGCGGGGAGCCCGGAGGAGGTGAGAGGATCGGGCGGGCGGCGGAGTCCGGGGCCGGCCGGGCCCCAGGCCTTGCCCGCGCTCTCCCCGGGCAGCGCCGGTGCCGCGGGGCTCCCGGGACCCCTCCGCGACCTGCAGCCCCGGCCGGGGCCCTGCTTTGCTTTTCGCTCGTCGTTTTATCTACAGCTCGTACTCGGGGCAGCCGGTGATTTCTGGGCGATACAGAGGAAAAGAGAATTTCCCTTCCTTCAAGATGCTCCCCTCCTTTTTTTTTTTACATTACCCTGGTTTGTGAGCCACTAACGGCAGACTAATTCTTAATGAAGGTTGTGCATTCTTTTCTTCTCTCCCCCCCTCCCCGATTTGAAGACCCTCCTCTCCGTCCGCGGCCCCCTTCACCGTGGGCCCCTGCCCGTGTACCTGCCGCCGGCTGGCAACGGCGTCCCGCAGCTGCCGGGAGCCGGGGAAGCCCGCCGACCTCCCCGCTTCCCAGACCTTTCAGGGTAAAACGCAGCGCCGGGAAAGCCTCCCGGCTCCCTGGAGCTACAGGAGCCGCTCGCTCCCCAAACCAAACCAAACCGAACCCAAACCAACCCTCTCCGCCGCCCCCCCCGGCACCCACGGCTCAGCCCCCTGCCCCATCGCCACCCCCGGCTCGGGGGGTCCTCCCCGGCGGAGGGGCTCGGCGGGGCTCTTCCCCTCCCGCTCCGGTGCCCGTCGCGCCCCTCTGGGCTCGGGTGGGTGCGTGGAAGCGCCCGCGGTGGGTGCCCCCGCGGTCGGAAGAGCCCAGCCGTTTACGAGGGGAGAGGGAACACGGGGTTTTGCGTTCCGCCTTGGCCTCAGGGGGGCTGTTTTCTTCGTCGCTGTTATAAAGGGGGTGTGGGGAGGAAAGAGGACTCACTTTCTAGAAACACGGTTTGAAAGTTCAGCCCTCAGAAACGCGCTGTCTCGCTTTCCCTCCGCGGAGAGGAAACGGGGTGCTAATTCTGCGAGCCGCGGGGAAATGGAGCCGCGCTCAAGATCATCTTATCCTTGATAACCAGAAGACAGACAGTTAATTTAACAAATTTAGCTCATCTCGCTGCATGGGAGATTCTACTCCGGGGGAAGTGATTTGCTAACAGAAGTCCTGGTTTGATTAAGGAAAAGCCTCACTTTTCCCCATTGATTTTGATTTGATGTGTCACAGGCTGTGACCTTCTGCTGGACCTTCTGAGGGTTGCTTAGCATCAAGCCACTGATTGGAGTATTTCAACTCAGTGATCTAATTGAGTGTTCATGTCATAACATATCAAATATTGTCCTGTCTCCCATAATGAAGCGGACCAGCCAATGGCACATCACCAAAAAACTTCAAGAGAGCTTCCGTTCCTCTGAAGTGGTAGCTATTTTACTGCCCACCTCCCCGTGGGCTCCTAGCCCAGTTAATTGGCGAGCTGGAGTTGTGCTGATGATGAACAGTCTTTGCTGAGGGAAAGCGGGGGGGGGGGAGTTTCTGTCAATTCATTTGCAGACAATATAGCCGCCCAAATTGACCCAATTAGATGGGCTGCTTTTTACCTAAGCGGCAGCTCCGGGGGAGACGGCGGTGGCCGTCCCTCCTGCTCGCACCGCATCCTTCGTCGCAGGCTTTCGAGGGGGACAGCAGCCCAGAGAGGAGCGCGAAGCAATTTTTAGCCCTGCCGAGAAATGCCCTTCCCGCACGGCGTGGGCTGCTGTGCCTGCGTGTCCGTGGGAGCGTCCCGCGGGAAAAGCAGCTCGGCTGCCCGCTCCTGCCTGCAGCAGACCCCGGCCGCAGCAGCCCAAAGCCAGCCCGTCCCACCGCCCTCCGCAGCTGAGAGGGGCAGAGCGCTTCGCTGCGGACACCGGCAACCGCTCCTCTTCGCCTCTTGTTTCTTTCCTTCCCGCTTGAAGCTAGTAAGATCGCTTTCAGGCTAGCTCTGCATTT
>VYZW01046022.1:1455-20342 GCA_013401315.1 Balaeniceps rex
TGAGATGTCAGTTGATTGTATGTAGACTTATAATTGTAGTAATGTATTTGTATAAACGTTGAACGGAATATTTTAGTAACTTGATGTCCTCTAAAATTTCCATGTTTTATGAAGATACTCTTAGAGGAGACAGACACTTTTTGCCTTTGGATTATTTAAACGTCTTGTAAAATTAAATTTTCTTGTCATCTTAAGGGTGCATGCTGCCTTATTCTCTACTTTTGTTGGTTATACTGTATATGGCGTTAGCTTTTTTGATATTTAAACATCCTCGTACACCTGCTCAGATTTAAAGAAATATAACAAATAAAACTTGGTTTTGCCTTAAATTTATAAGTTTTTTTTCAAAACTTAAGATAAATGCAAAGATGATTTTTTAAATGTAAATGAAATCCACAGTTTATGAAATCTGGGCTTGCAGTCTTTGCAGTGCAAATGTGGCAACACTGAGAAATTGAATTTTAAGGTTCAACTATCATTGAAGCTGATGAAAATGCAAAAACGAAGTTGTTAAGACCATTCATACCAATAAAAGTTTGAAACTGTGGTCTTTACTCAGTGGAGTGAATGGCAAAATTACCTTTGGGGTTTTGTTTTTATAGACAGTTAACAAAGGCTAGACTTCCCAGTAATATTTTTTTCTGCTTACTTAAGAAGTAAAATCATGTTCTCCTTAAACTTTTTGCTATTTTCTAGTAATAAAATTAGTTTGATAATTTAATAACCATAGAAATATCAGGTTCTCCCACAAGACATGGCACAGCGGCTTCACAGATTAAAGCAATTTCCTGTTGCAAATAAAAAGAATCTTCAGGATTTTGGGTAGGGTGTTTTAGTGTCTTGCAAATGCCGATTCTTTAATTTCCTCTTTAACTATAATTAAAAGATTCACAGTTTCTTTAAATAATAAGTTAAAGAATATGATATTCTTCTGGGTATGCTTTCATTATGTGATTTGCTATCTTAGGTACATATCATCCATTGCCTTAGGGGTAGTGCCAAAACTGATATTTTTTTTTAATATGGATTTTAAAATGAATAAGCTTCTATTTGTAAGTAAGTTCATGATGGTTGTCTTAAATGTATGTCATCTAGAAAATACGAACATACCAAACTTGGAAATATGATTTTCTATAATTGTTAAAATATTTCAGGCAGCTACAGTACACCATAAGTCCTTTGAGAAGTAAATAAGTCTTTGAACCTGTTGCTATTTTTCTATATTATCTTAGCATTTATGTTCTTAGAAATGTTCAAGGAAAATATTTAAGTCATTGTTCTGTTATTTAATTTTTGATTGTCTGTGTTTCATTTAGGCCTCAGATAGCTTGAGTAAAACTTATCTGCACTTCTCATTCTTTCATGCTTCTTTTGTTAGGTACAGAATTGCTAAATGCGTTTCAAATGAAAGATTAGAAAGGAGATAACTTATTACTGAGGTTGTTAAATATATTCATACATTATGAGCTCTTTCAGCAGTTATGGTAAGCAATCTGCATATCCTGGGCTGCTTTTAATTGTGCTGTACAGTTCTGGATACATAACTGATTTTAAATCTCATTGAAATACTTTGTGGAAATTGTATTTACACCTACATTCAAGTTGTTTTTTGTACTTAATGTAAAACAAAAATTGGGATTAATCAAATTACATAAATAAATCTAAATTTTGTGCCTTGCTTGAAAGAAATGTTTTTCATTAAAAATGTGCTGATGGAAATCTTTTTGCATCCATCCTGTGGAAATAACTAGGTAGTAAAAATGAGAAGGTACAAACTCAAGAGTAAATTAAAAACCTTTATGCAAGAAACAGTAAAATGAAAATGAGCATAAATTGATGATTATTGATTAATTCCTAAATATTTTTCCTTTACCATTGTTCCTAACACCTTCAATTGGAGAATTTTTGGAATTTCATAACTGGTGTTTTCTGAAGTACTTACATCTTAACACAGGACAAAATTGTGAAACACTTTTGCTTGCAGATGAGCTTGTCTTTTCTGACTTGATGAGTGGACAGCAGGTATGTTTCCTTATAGATGCTCTGTACTGGTTGATCAATCTTTGTCCTGAGATGAAAGTTGTCAGCCTGGGCCACTGCTCTAGGAAAAGCTACAAGAGGATTTACGTACAATAGCGGGAGCCACACACTTAGTTTTCACTGCAGTTGTAATAAGGCTTCGCTCCATCTCTGTTCTGTCGGGAGGTTGCTTCTCAGTCAGAGCACTGCAGAAGATGGAGGAAATCCTGCAGGTCCATAACTGTCTGAGAAGGACAGTCTTGTCCATCAGCAATCTGAGTCTCTTTTCCAGTTCTCCATTCGTCTCATTTCTTCATGCAAAGTATCCAGGCAAACTGCTTTTTCTAGCCTTACACAAAGCAGCTCCCTCTACTAGTTTAGATATTCCTTCAGATTATTTTAAATATTCTCATTTAATATATGTAGGGAATTATAACCTTACGGAGGCTTCTTCAGCGCCTGTTGTCTCGTTAGCATATTGTCTGTGGTTGACGTACCTCAGTAAAATGCAGCTATCATTAAACATGTAGTTATTTTTAAGGGGCTTAACTGGGAGGAAGTGTGGTTTGGAAAATTTGGTATTTGGCTTCATGATGCTACCTATCGAATTTGGAGGAGGTTTGATGTTAAATGTAGTAACTTCTTAGTAACTAAAACAGGGTCCAGGATCATAGCATGGGAACGGTGTAGCATTTGCTGGATTGCGATTTCTGTTTCCATGTACGCAATTAGCAGCTTCATGATTTAAATTCTACATAAAACCTTAGGGAGCAAGAGAGAGCAATCTGCAGCATGCTGAACAGCATGATGGCTAGTATGCATTTAGAATTGGGGAAAATGAAAGGATAAGTTTCTGTTCCAAATCAAGCAAAAAGGAAGCCCTACCAAGATACTGGCTGTCCTACTGTGTGGATGTCTCTTGAAGTTGTTATACTTCATATTAATAACTAAGAGCCTGTGGGTCAAAGAGTAATGCCAGGTTGTAAACTTCAAATCCTTGACTATTTAATTTTGAAAAAAGTGTAGAAGGTGCAACATGAGGCTGAAAGCAGCTCATCCTAGAATAATTCATAGCCTGTGAGAGAGTGCACTCACAGGCTATGAATGAGGAAGATGAGACTGGTGAAAAAGTAACTTAATTACCCGTCATTAGCTGTATCAGTGTCTGTAGTTTTTGCAAAAATTCATGGGTTTTGGACTGTGAAGAACAGGAATATTAAAATTGCAGTTCCATAGGTGCAAGAAAACCATTTCCAGCTCTGTCTCTGGAGTTCTTGCAAAGAAGCTGCCTTGACACAGAGGAAGCTAAGAGCAGAATTTCAATCAGTTATGTTTTCAAGTCATGAAAATATGCTGTATTTAAAAATGGCTGAGTTAAAATGCATTTATCAAGCTTTTTATCCATAGCATATTTAGGAGCAGTGCTTTTCAAAGTTGGTCATGGTTCCAGATAAGGCATTTCTGGTTGGTTTGCTCTCCATGTGGTTTCTTTTTTGTGGTAGTGGGAAGGCTTTATGACTGTTACCTGACACACAGAGATCAGAGTTATTGAGCAGTTTTACTTTAGTGATGAATTGCTTGGACTAAGGCATAATTCAGATTATTTTTTAAAGTGCAGTCAATGGGTTGAGATCCATATGGGATAGTGTAATGCTATACCATTTTTGGTCATAGTCCCTTCTGGATTTTAGGAAGGGAAAGAGTTGAGCCCACAGTGTAGAAATATAGTTCTATAGTAGGACTATATTTCTGTAGTGCAATGCCTCAATTCTGAAAGGAATTTCAGAGCAGCCGTTACAGAAGAAAGATGTATGTTTGCAAGGATGTACCGATCGGAATGTGCTATCTGAAATTTGACTCTGTTTTTAATTGCAGTGGAGCAAAAAATGTTTAAGACCAAATATGTTGTCAGCAGAAGTCACTGCAGCTTCACAGAACTAGCTATTCCCAGCTAACTTCTTTATTGTCCCTCCTTTTCCATCCTTCCACTAATAGAGAAGTTTGGGAAGAGGTGCTGTCACTGTGCTTTCCCACTCACAGGTTGTGCTGTTCTGTAGACATCTAAGGAATGGGTACCTTGAATCCTGCGGAATATGCTGATCTTTAATTTCTTTTGCAGATAAAGAACATACAGATGTCTGTATGTAATGTAGGATGATTATTATGGTAACGTACTAATATGCAGACTGATTAGAGAATAAATAAGTGTACTTAAAACTCAATGTGTTTATATTGAAAAGCATGAAGAAAAGTCTAGGAAACCGGGAACTTGAGCAGGTGAAGCTTTTCAGCTATGTAGCTTATAATTCCAGAGTGATACACAGTCCTGTCAGAAGTACTTACAGTATGACACAGAGCACATCTCAAATACCTCTTACAAATAAGTGTCCTCGTTGCTACAAAATCAGAATGCACTTTGAGACTGTACAGTACAAATGCGCGAGTGGGAGATACATTTCAAATAGGTACGAAGATACTCCCAGAAGGGCTTGGCCATTTGTCAAAATAAAGTAGCAGTCATCTAAACCAAAACAAATTAATAATTCATCAGTTTTGCACATAAGCTCAAAGGTGTAACAATTTACCTCAGGAACCATAACATCTTACTCTGGAAAAAAATATGCTGAGGTATAGTCACAATTTCTCACTCTTCGTCTGTTCCAATGTAGTGATTCTCTTACAATGTGATAAAAACCCCTGCAAAATCTACTCTAAAAATCCTATGAAACGAAATCATCCTGAGAATATTACATAGTTTTGGTTGAAAAAGGCTAATACTTGTCCTGTATGCCAGGATTTTTTTTTTGGTAGATTAAAACAAAGATGCAGCTATTCCTGTTTTGATTCCATAAATCACAAACTTAAAATAGTTTGTCTAACTTTTATCGAGAGCTTTGTTATTAAAACAAAGATAATTTTCCAATGAGAATAGTATTAACTTTCACTTGGTATAAATTGCCAAAACTTATGTTTCTTTAATAAGAATTATTGGTGGATTTATTAAAATAAATAAAAAATCAGAAGTTATCAGCTACATAATATAGCATATAAAACTGAACAACAACAACCAGAAAAAGCATATCCAAATTATATTCAGTGACTTTATTGTAGCAAACATATTTGAACATGTGTTCAAGATGTGATTTTTGTCCTGTGTATTATGTCTTAAGATACCCGTAAGTCAGCAAGGATAGTTCATCACATCCGGTTTCTAATGACAATCTTTCTACTATTTTTAATCTTTAACAAAAATACGGCTTTAATCCTTCATAATTCTAGAAATGTTATTGTAAAAAAAGTCTAATTTGTTAGATACTGCACATGGAGATTTGAGTACATTTGATCAAATTCTGAAGTTGTTGCTTATAGGTTCTGCCAGTATCTTTCATAGTTATGTTGGTTTGGTTTAAATGTCATTAGTTTGCCTTGGTTTTCTACTTATAACTTAATTCTTTATAAAATTCTCAGTCTTTGGCCTTCTGACTCTAAGGTACAGAAGAAAGTCATAAACTGTATCAACTACTGAGAAAAAAAGAACATTTTCAAGATGTTTGTAGTCAGTCAGACATGAGAGACTGATGTTCTGAGAAAGCTTTAAAGAAAATACTCCATGATGAACTTCACAGCTGTGTCCAACACTTGAAGAAAGCAACAGTGGGAGAGTGATGTGGCATAAAGTTGTTTTTTGGTAGGTTCTTGTATGTTTTTGTTGTTTGGAGCTCTAATTGTGAGGAGATACAGTGAGGTATGTGCAGTTGCTCAGCTACTTACCCCTTTCCCAGGTGATGCTGTTAGATGTTTGCATATTAAAAGCCCAAGCAGCCTGGTCTTACAAATATTGAGGAAAAGGGTTGTGAGCTACTCAGCAAAAAGAAATAGCCAAGAGGCACCCTGATTTTCCCAGAGAGGAGAGAGGGAGCACTCCCCAGAGGAGTGAATAGAGATGGAGAGGGAGGGAGGCGGCTGCTCTTCTGATGTCTGTTAAGTTTTGTCATGGTTTAGCCCCAGTCGGCAACTAAGCACCATGCAGCCGCTCGCTCGCCCTCCCCCTGGTGGGATGAGGGAGAGAATCGGAAGGGTGAACGTAAGAAAACTCATAGGTTGAGATAAGAACAGTTTNGCCCCCCGGCTAACTCCCCTCGGTTTATATACTGAGCATGACGTCATATGGTATGGAATAGCCCTTTGGTCAATTTGGATCACCTATCTTGGGCTGTGCCCCCTCCCAACTTCTTGTGCAGCTGGCAGAGCATGGGAAGCTGAAAAAGAAAGTCATTGACTGGTGTAAGCACTGCTTAGCAACAACTAAAACATCAGTGTGTTATCGGCATTATTCTCATACTAAATCCAAACCACAGCACTATGCCAGCTACTAGGAAGAAAAGTAACTCTAACCCAGCTGAAACCAGGACAGTTTGTATCTGAATGCTCTCAGGGTTTAATACAATTTTACAAGAACAGATGATGTGTTTGGGTGCTGCTAGGAGAAAGTTGTTGGTATATTGTACACATAATCTTGAAACATCTTGTCCTATCCAGATTCTCAGCCCTTGAAGATCTATCTTCCTGTAGTTAGAAGCCGTACCAGAAAGAATAAAATGCTAATATAGCTGCAGAGTAATAGTTTGCTAGTCTTGAATGAGTTTTTTCTTCAAAACCAGAATTTTTAGTGTTGTAGAGTCTCAAAGATGATCTAAAAGATAAATCCTGAGGCTGTTAAATGAGTTTTATAGTGTTTTAAATATTAAACTGCAGAGATAGGGACAACCTATTTCATTTCACTTCATCTTTTCACCAGTAAATCTGTGAAAGGAGGATTAATGGAGCACTCAAACTGCTCTGTGTGAGCCTTCCTGAGACCAGTGCTTCCACAAGCTGTAAGAGAGGCAGGATGAAGCATTTGTACCTTCTGTGGAATTGCGGCGAAGAACTGATAGTGCTTCCTGATAGCTCTAGCGTTTTAATCCCATACATTGACAGCTGACATCCTTGATGAAGAGGAAAGAAATATTAAAATAGTATCAATGATACAGGACCCTAAACTACCAGAGCACAAGTGTTAAGGTCCTTTCAGGCCAAACTGTGATGACTGCTGTAGAAGGGTTGTTTACATAAACTGACTTTCAGTGAAAGCTTTAAAAGAAGTTAGCTGTTCCATCACTTTAAAAAGGTCTTCAGAAAGCAATGAGCAGTTCTGTTAGAGATGGGATAACTCGCCTCACTTTAATGTTCAGCATCTCAAGTGAATTAACAGTTTGTCATGTGATCGCCTATCAGCTGCCATGTGGTAATAAGTATGTTTTGTTAGCCTTTGACAAATCCAATGTAGTTCAGTTTATTTAAAACACAATAAAACTTGTACATCTGAGAAGTAAGAAAGACATGATCGCTAAGGAAATAATTTGCAAAATTAGAATTATGCAGATTAGGTAACCAAGGCTTGCATTCTTCCAATAACACACACACGATCACATTATATCAGCATTTCAGAAACTCATTTATGAAGTAGATCTATGCCAGGTTTTTGGAGATAGCACTTCTTACTCTCATACTATATACAGAACTGAGGGGATGATGGCACTAATAGTATTTTCTGTAATCCAGTTGCAAGGCTATTCAGCTGGCAACTGGGATGCTAAGGTTCAAACTCAGTCTGATTTTAGAAATACATTTGCACTGGTGAGGCCGCACCTCAAGTACTGTGTTCGGTTTTGGGCCCCTCACTACAAGAAGGACATTGAGTTGCTGGAGCATGTCCAGAGAAGGGCAACAAAGCTGGTGAAGGGTCTGGAGCACAAGTCTTATGAGGAGCGGCTGAGGGATCTGGGGTTGTTCAGCCTGGAGAAGAGGAGGCTGAGGGGAGACCTTATCGCCCTCTACAACTACCTGAAAGGAGGTTGTAGCGAGGTGGGTGTTGGTCTCTTCTCCCAAGTAGCAAGTAATAGGACAAGAAGCAATGGCCACAAGTTGCTCCAGGGGAGGTTTAGATTGGATATTAGGAAAAACTTCTTCATGGAGAGGGTTGTCAAGTATTGGAACAGGCTGCCCAGGGAAGTGGTTGAGTCCCCATCCCTGGAGGTATTTAAAAGACGGGTAGACAAGGGGCTTAGGGACATGGTTTAGTAGTGGACAGGTACGGTTGGACTTGATGATCTTAAAGGTCTTTTCCAACCATACGATTCTATGATTCTATCTGAGAAAAGTGCCCTGACAAAAGGGCTGGTAAATACTCTGAAATGGTTATTTTTACCTTGTCCTGTTAAATTTATTTCACTTTACATAATACTGACTTCTCATTTCTGCAAAGGCTAGAATCTGTATGTATCAGTTACCAATCCTAATAATTTATTCTTTTGCAACAAATGTGTGTATCTTGTATGAAGTAAAGTAAGTTCAATAGAAGATCTCAGAGTTAGACCTTTACTCAGATCCTTGCTGTTAACCAAAGCAGGTACTGAACTCATTTGCCTGTATCCTGAAGGAGTACCCTAGCCAGCTATATTATGTTGTATGAGACTACAACTATGTCCCTCCTCTTCGCCTCAATTATTTTTTGAACTACCAGCAAACAGGAAAAACTTACAGAGCTCACTTAAGACTGATCTAGTCATCCTTTAGCTGTTTCTTTGTTGAGCTGGATGGATTCAGCCTGATGAGACCTTCTGTACGACGCATGTTTTTTTTAGTCCTTCATTCTTGTAATTCTTTCCTGCATCAGTTTCCGTTTCTCCTTGTGTATCTTGAATTGCAAAGCTATTTATAAGTGAAAAGGGTTTAAAAGTGGAAAGCTTTTTTTTAAAATTTTCCTTTTGGTAGGATGGATGGGAAAAGAATACGAAATCAGTGTTTTACCAAAAAATATCAGTTTGAATAATCTCAACAAGCTTCAAAATTTTCCATTCCCAAAGCTTAAATATTACTTGAGAGGTTTGTAGATTACTAAACAGTTTAATATACATTATCATAGGCTGAAATACCAAAACACCTTTCTGCCTCCATGCTGTTTCTGGTCAGACTAGAATAATTAATGAATTATTTCCATTAAGTCATGATGTTATTAGACCAGGGAAAGACAGTTATTAGACCAGATGTTATTAGACCAGAAAATCAGAATAGTGTGTTCATTCTGGAAGAATTCAGGTATCATATTGAGGAAAGGCCATCAATGAATAGAATAGAATCATTTAGGTTAGAAAGGACCTTTAAGATCATCAAGTCTAACCGTTAACCTAGCACTACTAAGTCCACCACTAAACCATGTCCCTAAGCACCACATCTACAAGTCTTTTAAATACCTCCAGGGATGGGGACTCAACCACTTCCCTGGGCAGCATGTTCCAATGCCTGATAACCCTTTCAGTGAAGAAATTTTTCCTAATATCCAATCTAAACCTTCCCTGGTGCAACTTGAGGCCATTGCCTCTTGTCCTATCACTTGTTACTTAGGAGAAGAGGTCGACACCCATCTCACTACAACCTCCTTTCAGGTAGTTGTAGAGGTCGATAAGGTCTCCCCTCAGCCTCCTCTTCTCCAGGCTAAACAACCCCAGTTCCCTCAGCTGCTCCTCATAAGACTTGTGCTCCAGACCCTTCACCAGCTTTGTTGCCCTTCTTTGGACATGCTCCAGCACCTCAATGTCTTTCTTGTAGTGAGGGGCCCAAAACTGAACACAGTTCTCGAGGTGGGGCCTCCCCAGTGCCGAGTACAGGGATACAATCTCTTGCCTAGTCCTGCTGGCCACACTATTTCTGATACAAGCCAGGATGCTGTTGGCCTTCTTGGCCACCTGGGCACATTGCTGGCTCATGTTCAGCCAGCTGTTGACCAACAGCCCAGGGGCTTTTTCCACACGGCAGCTTTCCAGCCACTCTTCCCCAAGCCTGTAGCGTTGCACGGGGTTGTTGTGACCCAAGTGCAGGACATGGCACTTAGCCTTGTTGAACCTCATACGTTTGGCCTCGGCCCATCGATCCAGCCTGCCCAGATCCCTCTGTAGGGCCTTCCTACCTTCAGGCAGATCAGCGCTCCTGCCCAACTTGGTGTCATCTTCAAACTTACTGAGGGTGCGCTCTGTCCCCTTGTGAAACAGGACCACACGAGTTTAACTGGACAGCACACTTTAAATTTCTGAATGAAGGCACGCAGTTTGAAGGACACGCAGAATGAAGGACAAATACTTGCAAGGTATTTGTCCCTTGTCTGATTTGATTTTTGACCAAAGGTTACTGCTAAAGCATTTCTTTGCCTCATTGCCAACCAGAATTCTGCTGTAGAGCCAGTAGTCTTTGACTATTGGGTTCAGAAAGAGATTCCTAGGAAGTCAGTTTTCTTCTTTGCTTTAACTCATCTTAACTCCTTAGGGGAATTTTATGTTCTTAGGTGGGCAGTGTCCCAGGAGGTATAAGCTGGACTTTTAAGGCAGATCTTTATGAGCTGTATTCTGGAAAGCAAGATAGTGGAGTTAACGTGTCTGTATGGGCCTCTGTGCTTTAAGCACAGCAAATTGAGGTTTACAGCTTTTCATTATACCAAAATAAGGTACTTTGTTAGCCATCGTATCAGCACAGCTCTTCATTTGTATTCTAAGTAGGTGTCCAGTGGTGCTGCATTCTACTTCTGCAGTGAATACTTTGAAAGAGAGATGACATGGGAAGTATGGTGAAAAGCTACCATCATTTGTGCTCCTGTATCTATTACTCATTAAAATCTGATTTTTCTTTATTGCAGTCAAACAACATGGAGGGTATGCCACGGAGCACAATAATCATGAAACGTCATAACCAAAAGGTGTTTTGAGTCACAAAGATGAATTTGCTTCTAATGCCAAAGGCTGTAGATAATGAAGGAGTAAGAGCCAAATAACAGAACTCGATATTTCTGTGGAGTATGTGATAGTTTTGCTCAATGGACCTTTGCTTTAGATCTCAGCTGGCTGCTGCTCATTGGAGGCTCTTCAGCTGGAGAGGCAGGTGGTTAGTTTTGTGGCCTTGGTAGTTTGTAATGCTTTGAAAAAAATTCATACTGTCTTTGTTGCAAAGTGTTCCATCATAACTCTGTCTCTCTTCCAGAGCCGTGATCTTATGCAATACATGGAAAATGCCTCAAATAACAATCCTTCTACAGCTCTATTCTCATTGCCCTATTATGGGTTTAAATATTTCATGGGGGTTTTTTGCCTTCTATGTTTTTCTTTTTTTTTATTCTTCTCTGTTGTTGCTCTCTTTTCCATGTTCTGCAGCACTACAGCTGTGCTAAAGATACAGAGAAAAAAACCCACAGGTACTTAGAGTCTTGGTGATACAATGATTATTGTGGACCACAATGATTAAAGCACGTTTTCTTTTTCTGTTTTGGGACTCCACTTGAAGGTTTGAGTGCTTTTTCAAATTACTTTTTCGTGTAGGCTGCCTGAAATCTCTCTGTAGCCTAACTTGGGCCATTAGCTCATGAAACACTTTGGTAAAAGCTGAGTAGTTTAATGAAGCTGTGAGCCAGTGTACCTTTCTACTTACTTACAGGGGTTTTTCCCCCTCTAGTTATTTATCTATGGCTACACTAAATGCATTTGCCAAGTGGTGCATTGATTTAGGGGGATTTTTACTAGCAGAGGGAGGTAACAGGAAAGGCAGTGAATGGATCTTGGGGAAGAGGAAGCAGCTGGGGATGCCAGTGGCTGTGGGATTTGTTATAGCTGAAAAATAAGACTTGAACGTCTCTGTTGTGAATGCTATTTTTAATGTTCTGGAGAGGAAGCAGATGGAGAGAGACTGTCAGATCTGCACAACATGGAAAGATAAAGAATAAGCCATTTTAAAGCAATATATAATCCTTACGGGTAGATCTCTCTTCTGTAACAGTCTCCATATGATGATCATATGGACATACACCCAGCCTCTGGCTGTCTTCCATGCAACTCCTGAACTCCATGCCCTACACATGATCAAAGGAGGTTTTGGCATGTGTTTCTGAGCACTTGCTGTGTTCTGGTTTTAAGTGCTTTGTGCATGACTATCAACTGTATCATGTGTGGCTTTATTGGGGTTGGTACTTCTAAAAGTGAAGTTCTCAGTGACTGTTACCCTGCTGATGGAAAAATAGAACTCCTGACTGGCTGCCGTTTTAATGATGGTAGTCACAGCTGGTCAGTCTGATCCAAGGCAGTGGAGTGCTAAGTATGAAACCATGCTGAATTAGGGATGAAGTGGTGTTGGTACAAGAGGATTTAGAGGACTGCCAAAACCAGACTTTCTAAATCTTTCCCATTTAAACTGAACAAACTCATCCTGAATTGGAAGTTGCCTCATTCCCTAGACACATTACCCGCTGTAACCAAGAATGCAAAATCCTTTTGGCTTTGTTTCCACAGATGATCATTTGAAGTGAAATATCTGGAATAGCATTTCATGGAAATAAGACATGGGTAAGATTCAATTCCCAACATAAGTTTTTCCACAAAGTGAATTGCAGCCGAAGGAGTCTGCAGCATGTGCAGATGACATCATGATTTACCGGTCAGATAGGATTTTACTGCAGTAAATATGCTTGAGAGATTAGCCTGGTCTTTAGAAAAAAAACCACAAACATCAGAACACTTATCACACTTCATCCTTCAAAAAACAGCATCAGATGTAGGGAATTTCTCTCAAGACTCTAGCAAGAGTTACTGGTACTAGAATACAACAGTAAAATATACCTGACAGTGCTGCTTGTTGCTTTGCTGCCAACACAGACAGGAGTTTTGTGTTCAATATGGTCTATCCCACAGAACTGAACTCTGCTTCCACTAAGGTTAGAGGATGACCGGCTACTATAATGCTGACTTACCTGTGATGACCACGAAGCCCCATGCAGGTTAGTAAGTCAGGTGAACGATCACCCTCTAACATAGCAGTACTTTTAATGGATGTTGTCTGATGCACAATGGTTTAGTAGCAGTACTTTTTAGCAAGACATTTGGTATCCGGCAGGCATTTAAAATGGTCTCTGTCTAGTGTGATGCAATTAGATCCAAATGCTGTCATAAACAATAGCATCATATAATAACTAGCAACAAGACTTCCTGTATTAATACAATGTTTTAATGAATCTAAATAGTTCTACTGTATACTTTAAAATGCTACTTTTATTCTGAATTCAATTGCTTTTTATTTATTATGTATGAGTATATAAACAATACCATGTACAGTACAGGGGAGGATGGTTCTTGTACCTGTGAAACAGACCCTTTGCACATTGTAATGTGCTGGTTTGCGTTTAAGATATTTTATGTGAGAACAAACTGGAAGTTCTTTTCCACTAATAGAAATGACATGGGGTATTACTCTATTGCTGAAAACAAAGGCCAAAGCTGACTTTGGTAGAATCTCTCAAAGACCATTTCCTGGCATACCTAATTCATTATAATAAATTTCTTGCTCTAAGTTGCATGTGAAGTCTGTGGCAGAACAAATGAATATGAGATAATCATATTCAGCCTTACTCTTTCGCATGTCTTTAAAACTGCACTATTACCCCTCGGCCATTTCTGAGATCTGTTTCTCTGGGCTGCAGTGATGTAATACAGACAATTTATTTAGTACTTAATTATCCTTATGGTCTGGAAAGGTGCTAAGCCTTTCTTTAAAAAGACATTGGATAGAAAAGTAGTCTAAACTTTCCAAAGAGGCAGGGTAAAACACTACTTTAGAAATTAGGTATATAACCTTTTTCTTGGAAAATTTATGCTTATGTCATTTTAGAAAGAGTGTTTACCTGAACCTTTTCTTAGATTAGTCTATTTTATCATGTTTTCTATGCCATAAAAAATAGTTGACTTCAGAGTGGGATTAACTTCTTGCAAATATATTCCATAGCTTCTCTTCACATTTTGTGTGCTTCTCAAATCCAGTTCTAAGATCGTAAATGTTATGTACTAACACTGTTTGCAATATGATCTGTCAGCAATCCTATTAAAGTAAAACTGAACCTCTTTTCAAGGATTCATAAAAACTGATACTAAAACGAGTTTGTAGCTGAAACTGAAATTGCCGGACCTGTTCCAGCCTGATGTGCTTTTTATATCCATTAGAGAACAGCAGAACACTGCAGACATACCTTGAGTATAGAAAGAAGCCGAGGAAGGTTGTGTCTGCTGACTTTAACAGGCGTTATGGAGTACGTCTAAGTCCTTCTCCCAGGTGTTGCAGACTGGCTTGTGACTACTGTTCTGTCTTCCTGTGCTCTACAGTGGCTGTGCCATGATTCAACTGCAGCACAAACTGTTGCTTCTTCTGGAATGTGTCTTTAGTGTTCCCCATGCTCGTGGATCACTTGTCTCACACTCACCTTGGCTATACCTGTTAGCAAGCAGTGCAAACCAAGAGAAGCAGATTTGTTGAAGTGCCTGTTCCTGAGGATGCGATGCCCGAGCTCTGTGCATTTCAGGGGATTTTACTCTCAACCAGCTGTAATCTGCTCTTTTGGACCAAGTGCCCTTCAGCAGCTGGAACGTGGAAGGTGCACTCCTGGTTCAGATGTTGCAGGGCTTGTCCACAGTGGGAACCAGTGACGCTGACTGGGAAATTTGATTTGGAAGCACATTCCTGATCAAAACTAAATCTAATGTAGATGCACCTTATGCTATTCACGCTATGTAAGAGCCTATGCACAGATGCTCAGCCACTGTGCATCACTGGTATAGAAGCAGACAGCAACCTGTCTACAGTTACCATGCCCAGTGCTCTTATTTCTGCTGAAGGGGCCTTGCCATTGCCCTCTGGATCTTGGAAATCCTTCACTTGCACTGTTCAGTGAGGAATCAGTTCAAAGTAAGATGACCATCTGCTGGTGGCCTAAGCTTGTGATACCATATTTCACTTTCAGTGTAGTTTGGTCCGTAACAGTTGCATACCTGAGGTTAATCTCACTTGATGGTGTTATCAGAGATCTCCCAGCTGAAAAGGAGCACACATCCCTGTATGCAGCTTTCATAATACAATTGCGATTGTGTTAACTAATAATTATCATTCTATCATTTTACAGGCTCTGTGAACAATGGAAGATCAGTGGTTTCTGTGAGCCTCTGCAGCAACAGCTTACATTGCAACTTGGCTCTTATATCTCAGCTATTTTCCACTGAAGATGCATTTCTTCTCCTCAAAGAAAACCTCATCCTTCAGGGTACCGGTATATGAATCCACGCTCTTTGTCATTAGCATTCAGCTCTACCAGGAAACCAAGAGGCTCATGCACTGGCTTTGGGAGTGTCCTAACTCCTCAGTGTTGACATGCAGTGTGTTTTCTGTCATCTCACTAAGGAGAAAGATGCTGTGGAACAGCCTTTCTGCCAGCAGTGCAAAGTGCTTGAAATCACTGTGCAGGGAACAGAGCGCTGTGAGCGTATCCCAGTGAATTGTTTGGCAGGGCAGAGGTCAGCAGGCCTTATCGCAGGCTGCCTTTCTCCAAACGTCCCTGCCTCCCTTCTAGCACAACTAGACGTTGCACTCGTCCGTATTGTTTCTGTTTCCTTGCCTAAAGTACTGATCTTTTCTGCATAGCGAGAGCATGCTATATGCACAAAATATCCCATAGTGTATAAGGGCACTTATATGGATGCTTGTATAATACAGGGCATAAGCAGTATGTTGCTTTTTATTCAGACCATTTAATCCTCATAAAAGTCACCCCTATTCTACAGGGCTAGGAAAATTTTCATGAAAAACTCTCAGGCGTGTATGCTGGAAGGCTGCTTTTTAGGCACAGCCAAACCTCTACAGGCTTCTGGGCCTTCCTTCTTACTGCTGCCAGCCTTTTATCTATGGAGATAAAGTGTTCCTCCACAATATCTCTCCTGTCTAGCAGCCTGGATTTCTGTATCAACCCTTCTATGTGGGCTGCCTTCTTGGCAAAAAGCTTGCTGTTTGGGAGAGGAGTAGGAGCAGAAAACACTGAAACAAACAATTTTTTAAGATTTATTTTTACAATTTTGGTAAGGATCCAGCCAGCCTGTGTGTGGGGAGGAGACTGGGAAGAGATTGCCAACTGTCTTGGTGGCAGCCTACTTGGCCTCTGCCAGGGCAGCTGCTTCCTGGACACCTGCTATTCCTCTGGGGCCAGAGAAGTGTCCTGCCATGGGGTCTTCTGGCGTTGGAGGCTCAGATTAGAAAACATGACCAAGGAACTGCTCTTTTCCTGGTATCCATGATGTTCTTTCAAATGCAGCACATGAGAAAATCTGTTTTTCTGTTGTTCCTTCTTCTCTTTGCAACATTTCCACAATCAGCCTGCTCCTGGGTGACCCACACTGATTGTATGTGCCAGCCTGGGAACAGGTGAGGCTAAATTCTCAGATGTTTTTGTGGTGAGGAACTGTTTTAATCTGAAGACACGCACTGTTGCCCACATCTGTACTTAGCTTAACTGAGACCTCAAAACCAGAGATTTTAGTAAGAATCTTCAGTTTGATGATCATACCAAAAAAAAGACTTCTTGGAGAAGGGCCTTTGAGATGACTTACTGACTACTGCTAAACATCCTTCAGCGTGGAGAGGGAGTGGATGGCAGTGGCCTGTGTTTAGTCTGGACGATCTCTCTGTTTTGGGAGTAACCCAGAGATGAGAACTTGGAATGAGCTTTCCTGTAATTGGGGGAAACAGCAGTTGAGGTGGGAGTATTGGTCTGGGTCTGCTGTGGGAAGGGGTTGATGCTAATGGTCTATCCCTGTCTTGTTGCCTGCTCTGGAGGGACTGGATTGATTCCTTTGTAGTGTTGCAAGGATTTGCTCCATCGTTAGTCACAATAGCTACAGCATCCTTTGGGGAGACATCCTCTTCTGCTGGGAGTTGCTCTTAGTCTTGCTGCTTCTCAGCCAGATCTGGGACTGACACTATGTGATCTGTGGCTCTTCCTGGTGGCGAAATGCCTGGATTGGGCACTGCAGGAAAATCTGCTGATGTTCCTTCTCCTGGGGAGGTCAACATTTGGGATCCGTACCACAGGCAGGCTGTCCTGATAGAGGACAAGCAGCCTTAGGAGCTTGGAGTGGTCTTGTGGAAGAAGGTAGAGTGTGAAGGGCAGGGAAGATGGGAGTGGGGTAGTAAAATCGGGGCTTCTTCCATACTGGATGATATGCGTTTTGTGATGTCTGTCTCCTAGGTGCCAACAGCTACTTGCTTTCAAACTATACCATATGTCCCCAGTGTGCAGCCTGTGTTGCCACTTCCTCCTGCCCCAAGCAAGCACAATCAAAGCAAAGCAATGCAGCAGGGCTGTTTCTGCATTTTGCCTTACTATAAAGGATCTGGGGGTAAATTGTTTATGATTGAGGCAGAAGGACAGGTGTTGATGTATTTAAGGCCATCTATGGCCTTAGCACCCTCAAGAGTACTGAGTCCATGCAGTTATAGAATATGGAATACTTAGGATTTCCCAAATGCAAGGAAAGCTACCATGGACACGTGGATTCTAGTACTCTGGGATGCCAAAACGGCAAACCTGAGGATCTGCAACTTCTGTCTTTGTCTCGATTCAAGAAATATTGGTTTAGAACTGACTGGGGTGAAGAAAAATCCAGTGAAATAGTGCAGAATTCCTGTCAGAATTTTATGGCAGCTGATATGGTAGAACAGATGCTGTTGGTATGGGAAGAAAAGGAAAAGGGCAGGTTTGCTGCTGGAGGTTTCTGAAGTCAAATCTGAAGCTCGTCTGTATCTCTACCACAGGACTCAATTGCATGGTCTGAATTTTGTAATGTTTTCATAACTGTAGATGTGAATCATTCTGTTTGGAAAAATAAGCTGTGACCTCAATTTATTTTCCTTTTTTTTTTTTTTTTTAAATGAAAATGGTAATAAAAGAATGTAAGATGATTATATTGTTCTTTCCAGTCTTTGGTGCTTGATTGCATTATATAAATCCAGCATTGTAGTCTATTTAAGTTTGTTCTTCAGTAATAAAAAAACAGTTGGGTCAATGAGATGTAGCAATTGTACTGTTTGCTTATAGATCTGCTCGCTGGTAGAAATATTCAAGAATGTTGCTAAAAATAAGCACCTTCTTCCTGCAAGGCTGTGAACATGGACTGTAAAATGCATCTTTAAGGGAGGTACGCAAAGTAACAGGAAATCAGCTCAGTCTTATTTCAGTTTACTAGTGCTTGGTAATGATGTCACTTTTCTAAAACAAGGGTTAGGTCCGGAGAACAGAAGTAGTAATTTTCTTTGTTCCACAATCCTATGCTTGAATGCAATGATCTCTGGTTAGCTATCTGTCTGAGCCAATATGCAGTTAAGAATATGAAGGCAGCGTGGCTTGAGCTTTCTTCTGGGGCACTTATTGTCCTCTTGTATTCATATACACTTTTTCCTTAAGTGATAAAGCCAGTGCTGAAACTCATGTATTTAATGTTGTGTTCCTTATGCCAATACAGTTAATAAAATTGTGGTTTTGCAGGTCCTTATTCCCTTCATTTCTCCAGTTGATGAAATCACCTGATAATGTGAGTGACACAAGTTAGCACTTAATTTGGGCTGTCAGAATTCTTGTTTGTTGCCTAAAAATGGCAAAACCAACTAAACAACAACAAAAAGAAGAATTACTCTATTGTCCCAACAAAGGAAGTGCAGGCTCTGTTCAATTAAGTACTCTCCTATTTTCTAGAAAACAACGATAATGGTTTTAGCAGATGAAAACTTTTTCTTTTGAAGTGCCTTGACTCAAGCTAAAGGTATCAGTTTCAAATGAAACTTGTAACCCATAAGCCTATTTAAAGTGGTTACTTTAACAGCCAATGGTGGTTTTATGTTAGGAGAAAGATTTGCAATTATAAGCTATATTCCAAATTTCAGTGAGACTTCTTACTTTTGCTGGCTTGTTTTTTTTTTTTTTCTCC
>VYZW01046022.1:20384-64879 GCA_013401315.1 Balaeniceps rex
GGGGGTGGTGGTTAGGTCTGTTTAAATGCGTTAATGGCTGCACACTAGATTCCTAAAAGACGTCTAATCAAGTGATTAAATTTCAGTGCTGAAGAATCCCATGTTTTTTCTTGCTTCCTTTTTTCAAGTGGTAGAAATTTTTGTTAGTGTTTGAAGAATTTGATGTTCATCTGTACTTTGGCACTAACAGGAAGGCTTGTCCTCACTGCATTAATAATTTTCAGCCACCTTTTGCATTGTGCTTTTTAACACTTTTGTGAAGTGTTTTACCTTAGTGCAAACATTTATTGAGATTCATATGAATGGCATCCTTAAATTCTTTATAAATAAATATATATTACAATTCTTATGTTACAGAATTCATAGTGCAGTGTTACAGAATTTATTTATTTGAATATGTTAATATCATTCAAAGTGCTTTATTAAAAGAAGTCAATACAGTTATTCCCTTCCTATGAGTGGGAAACTGAAGGAGAAGAAAGTGAAAAGAGTCGCTGGGGCAACACATCAGCCTACTGCTAAAATCAGAAAGATTGTCCTGTTTTTAGAATTCTGTTTCAATGCATCTCATACCATGCACATAGGTGGTGTATGTAGCTACCGCATAGGGTGAATCCAACGTCCACAGGCAAAAATAATATGTTCAGATATTAAGGGCTGTCACTGTCCTACTCAAAAGACAAAAATCCTGTAGTTTTTGGCAAGTTTGCAGAGCAAAAAGCCAAAAACTGAAGTTCCCATATATCTGTGACTCCCTCTTTAGGAGGGCTTACATCAGTATTTCATATTTTGGATATTTGTGCAGTTCATGAAGTAATGAGTGTCCTGGCATGCTGAATATGGTCAGGTGTCGTCTTATGTAATATTATTTCCTTTCTGGCTTAAAAAGAAGTAGACAGTGAAGCTCTGACTTTGTTCTGCCTAACACTAGGACTCTAAGGGTTTCTGGATGTCTGACGCCAGCTCTATTCAACTGTTTTAATAAGCTACTTTGGCTCTGAGTGTCAAAAGCAAATGAACATTTACTCTTTTAGAAACTGCAAGAATAAAAGAGATGAAGAATTTCCCAGGGTTTCAGTGTTCAAGTCTTAAACAGTGGAATAATCAGTATCCAGTGAAGGCCCCTTTATGCTGATAGATCTGAGTTGCACATGCTATTAACATAGGGTGCTTTCAGTTAAGTTACTGAGGCTGATTCAACATTTGGGATCCAATAATCCCAAAGCAAAGAATATTCCAGGTGTGTTGGAAACTTTCTACACTCTTTGCAGCCTAATACTTTCAGCTGCATTCAAAGGTGATGTAAATACACGTGCTCTTCACTGCCAGGCATCCTTACTACTTTCAGGTATGTTTGCTTATAATTATGTCCTCAAAATATTATAATGCTGTTTTCAGATGAGTCCCGGGGGGTTATCACACGACTAAATCATGTAACTAAATAGTCATCACAGCCAAAGTCTAGCAAGAAGGGTTCCCAACAACATATTTCTGTTGCTTGAACAATGCAAGCTGGTGGCCTTCTGACTGTTTTTTTCCTAAAGACGACACTGTCTTGAAAGCAATATGAAACCACTTATCTGTTGGGAGAGGAATAAAATTTTAGTTTTTGCATCTCAAGAGTAATTAAAAAACCCAAAACCTTTTAAAATGTTGCAAGACTCTCAGTAATGGGGGATTCTAGGTAAACAACCTCAAAATTGCATTGCTAATTATGACTGAGATCTAGGAGATGTTATATTTTTTTAAAGAGGAGTATATCAAATCACAGACAGAGTTTTGAGAACTTTTTATCTTCTATTTCCTGAGAAAATAGAGATGATCTAGCAGAGAGGGAAAGACAACCAGTAGACAGCTCTTGTACCTACTGATGCTTTTTGATCTGGCTGAGCTAGTACACAGACAGCTCAGGCAAAGTGCTACAAGCTATAAAGAAAACAGCTGAATAACATACAGATTTTGTGTGTACTACCTAGGTTTGCTGTATATATATCTGACAGTCTCTTTGGGCTGCAATGTGTAACAGTAAGGGAGGTGAGGATAAAATGAGGAAATGGCCTTCCAAGACTTCTTTGACGTGTATCTGGAGTTGAAAGTACAACAAATAATGTTCAAATCATTAAATTATTCATAATGAACAAGTTCAGTGGCTTTCAGTGTAAAAACCCAGGCATACAGGGATACCTTTGTTCTCCAATAAACAACTTTAAGGCCTGATGCTAAGCCTACTAATGTTATTCAGAAGACTTGAATTGACTTTTGTTTGCTTTGGATGTAACACTTTATAAACACAGTAATTCAGAGGTGATGAATCCCTTTTCTTTTAGGAAAATAAATTCAGAAGTCACTTATGAAACATTCACATGTGTGACCAGGGACTTAAATATTCCTAATGATCTGATTTCCTTCAGGAAGTAGAGAGAAATAGACACTGAACAGACAAAGCCATTACAAGAGTCATTCCCCTGGTGTTTAAGCTCAATCATCAACAGATTTGGAAATGTGATATAAGTGACCTTTGAAAAACATGAACTACTATCAGAATATGCAATTTTTAAGACATATCTCACTGTTATAGGAAAGATGGAAATTACGTCAGTAGCCAAGAGACACATTTTCCATTTAAAGCTTAACATTTTAGGAAGGCAAATTGTCTATTACCAGTGGAGACAGATTTTTATGTCTACACTGACTGGTATATTCTTGCTGTTTTATTTCATTCCATCTACACAAAGCAAGCGTAATCAGTTTTTTCAGCAGAGTTTACGGCTGCTTTTCATCTTTGGGGTAGTATAAAGCAGGTAGGGTATGTTAATGAATCTGGACCTATACTTTAACAAAGTAAAAGTAAATACTCTAGGCAAATATTTACCATGCCTGACAATCAGCACTGAGAGACATAAAACAACTTCTAAAGTTAACATCTTTTTCTTTGTGCAACTGATCGCTTGTTTTTTCAAACCTAGATTTACAGCTGCTTATGTCTGTGGGTGAAAGGGAAAGGGGAAAAAAAGCAAAGATCAAATGCTCATTGGAGCATTCTAGATCAGATGTTCCCTAAAATTGGCATAGTTACCAATTTTGACGTCAGGCTTTTGTGAATGCCTTCTTTCTACTTTCTCCGATCAATATTCTATTTCACAGCAACAACAAACGTGTGGCAGAAGCAAAATGGCACAACTTCACCAAAGAATGCAACAAAGGAAATTGAGCTCTGTTTTTTTTTTTTTCTTATCTGCTGTAATTCTTCACGACAGACTTCCTTCTGCTTTAAGTACTCCACATACACGTAGAACAACATCTATTTTAAAAATTCTTCAAAGCAACAGTGTGGAATATGGAGCTGCTCGCTTTGCTGGACGTTAGAGAAATGGCACTGAAGATGAGTGGGAGAGTTACAAGCAACAAAGGCTGTCCTGTAGATCTAACCATACCGTTCCTCTCTGCTCCTGGGACAACACAGGCTCTTGTGATAAGCCAAGACATCTCCATAACATGGGTGATGTTACAGAGAAAATATCTTCTACTCTCGTCCTCTGTTTTGTGGAAGGGAGAGTCTGGTGGACTAGGTGGTGGAATCCAAACCTCTCTGCCTTTCTGGGCTTTTTATTATGTAGAGAGTCTTCAACAGAGCTGCTGTAAGAGGAGAGCAGGCTGCCTTTGGCCCTGCTGGGTGGCCCTACTTGGGCATG
Source organism: Balaeniceps rex (assembly GCA_013401315.1). NCBI lineage: Eukaryota > Metazoa > Chordata > Aves > Pelecaniformes > Balaenicipitidae > Balaeniceps > Balaeniceps rex. The sequence goes on from VYZW01046022.1 coordinate 24,077, forward strand.
TCAGTGCTCTGGAAAGCTGAGGGAGGATGTTGCCTGGAGCATGGTAGGGTGCTTTGAAAGCAACCCAGGTCCATGTGTCTGCACTTCCCCCTTCTTTTGGTCTCCTCCAAGCTGGATTTAACGTAACGGAGAGTCTTTTCTCCTGCCACTCTGTCAGCAGTTCTCACAGATGATTATCCACAGACAGTCCCGTTATTGTTATGAGTTACTATGAATTACACAGCCTAGCGTGGCTGAATAACAGCATGGGCAGCAGTGGAGTTAGCAGAAACAAACATTGAGAAGTCTCTTGGCACCACACCTTTGCTTGGCGTTGTAATTATCGGTTACAGGCTGCACATAGAAAGTTTGGAGCGGGAAGTTTGGAGTTTCCCACCTAGGAAGGCTGAAAGGAAAATGTCATTCCATGATGCTAAGGCACAAGTGGCAGGTAGTGATGGCTAGTGAGTTGTTATATTTTTCTTTGTTTTAAACCAATTTGATCTCAGAAACGCTATTTAAATGTGGTCATGATGCTGACAGCTTGCTTTCTGGGGAGGTATATACAACTGTGCAGAATTACTGGTGTATATTGTAGCAAGGGATTAAAATTACAAATTTAAACTTTATGCTCATCGTTGTGGGTCTTTTAAATGCATGCAGAGCCAAGTTGCTCAGCCAGGTAATTTGGTCTGGTTACATTAAATAATTGCATATTTATTGGGTCCTGTAAGCCAAGAATTTGGCTGAAAATCTGTTATCACGTTGCGTCTTGCAGTACAATATTGCCTATGTGTTGTCATTTAAAATAACATGCAGTGAAAGAAAGGTAGTGGAGAGGGTATTGTCACTGCGTCATGAATAATGAAAATAATACAATCTATAGTGGGCTTAATGGTTCTTGGTTTCTTGCCTGCCAGAAATCTTTCTTGGCACATGATTTTCTTGGTTTTGCAGTACCTATCAGAGCTAGCCCTGGAGCAGTTTAAACACAGCGCACTGAAGTGTGTTTTACAAGATCATTTGTAATACTGCCTTACTGCCCCGCTTCAGGAGGAGGAACACTAGACCTCTTCCTGGCTTTGTGAAATGATGCTACAAAATACTTGCAACTGTTGATAGCTAAAATCTACGTCTGGATTTCAATCTTCGTTTCAGGTGAAAAATGCAGCCTGCTCCGAAGGCATGGAAGAATGAATATGTTAAAGCATACAGAGAGATTATGATTTAGTGAATTAGTCAGAAACTGAAGTACTGGGTATTTTTGCAAAATAACAATGAGTCAAGATGTTGGCTGAGACAGAATAGAAACTGGCCTTTCGCACATCCACATGCAGTCAGTGGAGCAGCTTAGCTAACAGAAGTTACCACTGTCAGCTGAGCTATGGGATTAACCATGTGTGTGCTCCCAGGCACGGGTAAATGCGAAGTCAACTTTCAAGGTGTTTTCAGTTAATAAGCTTTACTTTGCAATGGCATTGGAGTAGCACAGAGTCATCTTACCTGCCTCTGCAGGCAAGTGGTGACACACTAACATCCCCTTTTTATAGTGTTTGCTCTGGGAGCGTATGTTGCAAGTTCCTTAAAAACCTACCTGAAATCTCTTGCTTTTATCTGAAAATTTATAAATAACAGATATGAACTGGATATGTGAACATCTGCTCAGGGATCACTCTGTATTAGGAAAGCATATTTTAAAATGTCTTCAATGTTCCTTCTCCTTTTTCTCCAAATTTCTAAATGTACAAAAAGTTTCAGTTAGCTTTAAATGTCTTTGGGGAGTCCTCTCCCTCCTAGGGTTTTTATGATTCAGCATGCAATTTTATACAAAAGTGTTCTTGAAGCATTTAGAAAGCTTCCCTGTGAATTATTTCTGGCCTTCTGGTATTTTATGAAGCATCATATTTTGCAATTGAAATATTTTTAGCATGATTTTAGCACGTCTGATTTTCCAAAATCATAGAGAGCCTCTCTTGAAACAGATGGAAAAAGTGATAAACAGCTGAAGGGGAGGCTGGAAATAAAATGGACAAGTTACGAGTCATATTCTGTGTTGGACCCCTTTCTATTAACTAAATCTCCTCTGATCTCAGACTCTTTCTGTGCAGAAAACTTGAAGCCTTTTTTTGTTTTTTTTTTCCTTCTTTTTTTTGGGGAGGGGGTGGGGACTGAGGAAGGGAGGGAACATCCGTTGGGACTTATGTTTCAGGAATTCATCTTCAGCAGCGGAAGGCAGAAAGAAAAATCTCTTCTGACTTGGTTATTTCATCATTTGGCATCATTATAAGTTTCTCCCAACCTCCTCTGAAATATTAATTACTCTTGCCATAGTCCTGGCAGCGTGATTCTGTGTATGACTATCTTTGGTTTTTCCCCTACTTACAGCTGCTTTCAGATGCATTTAATGACAGTAATTTGCTGAAATAGACTCACTGAATTTGTCCAGGAGATAAAAATAGCACTCTAGACTTTTTTCTGTGCCCTCAAAACACAAATCCAGGGGTGAATCTGAGTCCTCGAGAAAACCACCCAATCTCTCTCCCCAACCAACTGTGAGCTTGTACACCAGGTTGTCATCATGCTTTTCTTTTTTTACCCAAAAGGAAGGATTTCTGCCTGCTGTATGTGTTTTCTTCCTCAACACCTGTGTGGCGAGGACACGACGTGCACGTCGCAGCGCTGCCTGGGCTCCGCGGAGTGGGGCTGTGCATGGTCCCGGCACTCGTACACACCGCAGTTTGATCCGTGGCAGAGTCCCGGAGCAAACCCCTGGGCTGGGATACCAGGCTCTGCCCAGCTAGCAGGCAACACGGGAAAGGTCAGGGGAGTCTGCACTTCAGTCTTCCCGAAAGATGCATTAAATGATGAAAATTCCAGCCCTGTAATTTCTTTCTCATGGTGTTTTTCCTCCCACTGAAGTAAATGAAAACAGGATCAGTCCCAACGACAATAATTATTTCCCAGAGATGGAAATGGGCACAGTGGGAAAGTACCCTTGCAACAAAGATTGTAATGCGTGAAGGAGCCAGTATTTTTGGTTGCTGAGGGACTGCTTTAGTCCTTGGACCCCCCAAAGGCCAGGGCTATCCGTCATGCTCTGTCACTGCAGACAGCTGGTGCACAGCAGGCGCCGACTTTGTTGCTGTAGGCTTTTGTGTTGCTTTAAGATTTTTATAATTGAATATGAAGCAGCAGTTAAGTATAATACAAACTCGACAGGATGTTTTCTCAGTAAATCAGCGCAGTTCCATCGGCTTAATTTATAATAGTTAGCCCACTGGTGTGCTGGGATCCTTGCTAGGCGTGCTGACCAATATTGTTTCACTGCTCTTTTACGCCAGTGCGTGCGTAGTCTCTCGATTCTTGCTTTGTGCTGAGGCTGCAGAACTTATTCAAGGTTATGGCGCATCTTGTTGTACGTTTTCAAAGTAGTGTTCTTCACAGTGTTTCTCGGTGTTATGGTAATCCAAATGATAATAATAAAAGTTCTGGGGTAAATTGTAAGTTGTAGAGGCATGATGTAGGCATTCAAGTCTGGTGTTCGTCAGGCTTCCAGGAGGGGGGTTTGAGCTCTGCCGGGGAGCTGTGAGTTAGGGGGTTGCCTGCTGCGATCTCTCAGTCCTTCAGGCAGGGCTGTAGCCTGATTTGCTGCATAAAAAGGGGAAGATTTAGCCATGTTTGCCTTAGATGATCCTACCAGTTTGAGCAGGTTTGGCTGAAATTTGCCCTAAAAGTACCTTCTGCTTGTTCTCCTCTGCTTCAGAAGGGGTTTCATTTTAGTGAAGGTACATAAATGCATATCCAAGAAACAGCTATGAAACAGAATGGTCTAATATTTATTACAGTGGGTGGCTCAATGATTCCTGCCAGCATAATCACAGAAGTTAGTGTCATAAATAAAATCATGGTGTCACTGGAACTGAGCTTTGCCTAAGTCTGATGTTTGACTGACTGTAGTATTTTCCAAACAAAGCGGTTATACAACCTCTCCAGGTTCTTTTAACATATAAATATATATAATATTTTAACTCAGTGTAGGATAAAATGTGTCCTAAGCATTTTCAGATGTAGTTTACTTTGATGTTTGGTTTTTGTGTTGTTTGATTTTTTTTTTTTTTTTATAATCTTTGGTGGGGAGGGTTGTAGCGAGAAGCATTTGGTCTGTTCTACATTTCTTGGTTAGTTATGCTGGCTTTATAACTTTTTATCAGAAAGTGTAAGATGGTTGTCCATCTTTGTACTTAGACCATATTTGATCACCCATGCTATGGTGCTGTTCTTACTGTGGCAAAGCATACAGAGGTTTGAGCGATATAGCGAGTATCTCTCTCCAAGCCTCCCCCTCTCTCCTTACATCTCTTGCCCCGTATTGCATTAGTCAGCCACTGTCAGGAAAAGACCTAAGTTTATGTTCAAGAATTCTGTCACTGGGCCAATTTCACATCTGCCTGATGACAGTAGGAATTAATTGAAAGGCAGTGTTTTTTATGTTCCCCTAACGGGGGTCACATAGTTGCACAGAGACTGTCTCGTGTTTTAACTTCACTCACGAGACAAGCACATGATGGAGCCCATATTTCTGTTGGGTAAAGCAGTGAGCATGCTGGATAGTTTTTGTTAGTAGCTGCGTCCATGACTGGGATCAGTGTCCTAGCTTTCTAATTGCTGAACGCTTTGGTCAGGACCAGCCACCCTTCTTCTTGCTGGCACCAGAGCACCCTTCTCCTCTTCTGCCTGGAAATGGCTCTGGAGGCAGAGTAGCCCCTGGCTGCCAGAGCCCTGCTCCCACCGTCTGCTTGGACTGTAAGGAAGATAAAACAGTGCAGGATTATTCTGCCAATGTATTAGAGTGGATATCTTATGACTGCCATCAGTGCATTTCAGTGACAGTTCTGAATACGCTGTGTTTATGCTGGAGTAGTTTATAAGGCTAAACAGGTGGGAATAAAGTTGAAGATCCATGGAGTATGTCCAACCATGAAATGGTGAAGATAGATATTAGAGAAAAGTCTAAAACCAGTCTCTCACCTGGTGATAGGATTTAGACTTTTGAACTCGATTTTAATGGGTCAAGGAGTCCTCTCTCTGTCTTATTTTCTTCTGTATCTGCAGCTTTTTGTGAAGATAAACAGGGACATTGAAACTCTTAAATGCTTTTAACTTATTTTTGTTGGATGAGAACTTTCAGCCACTGCACAAAGTGAGTCTGATATCCCTCCAACACCATCCAGTGCGCCCTCCTTCAGTAACAGGGCAATAAAAGTAAGTAGCTGCTACCTTGAACCTCCACCCCAGTTTCTGCTGGGGACAGGACACTTAGCACTTTGTTTTCACTATTTTTTGTTTCGTAAGTCTTCGTTTTCTTTCTAATAAGCCTGAGGTACTGAATGCTTTCACTTCATATTGAAATGAGTGGAGGAACGGGCATTTGAATCATTGCCTGGTTTCAATTTGAAAGGAATTGTAATGAGACTATAAAAAGAAGAGGACTGCAGTGTATGTAATCCACATGAGGCATTTTGCTAGAAGTGAGACATCATTACTAAAGCCTGCTTATGTCATTCTGATTTTTCTGAATACATTGTGAAAAGGATAACATTGCCATGACATGGTGTCTGGTGGCCTTTATATTACTTTACTGAGCAATTACTTTGTGGCTGCTATTCAGACCCCCAGATTATATAGTTTCCCATATTATTCTGAATGTGATTCAGGTTATTTGTTCACTGAAAACACTGTACTAACACTATAGAAATGTAAATGATGCATCCTGCCTTAGCTCCTGATTAAGCAAGGTGGCTGGTGGATGTAGCCGTGATTGCTTTTGACATGTTGAAGCTTTCAACTTTTATACGACTTTGGTCAGCTGCTTTGTGCAGACTTTTTTTTTTTTTTCTTGTATGACTTGTTGCCTTTAAACAATAATCGTGTAAATTTAAAGCATACATTTGTTTTTCACTATGGAAAATAGAAGATAGCTACGGCTAAGCTTAGGTCAGACATAAATTAGAAACTAATTTATCATGATAGCCTTTAGAAGAAAGAGTTGTTGAAGAAATGTTTGAATGCTTATAAAAAGAGGAGATAGATTTCAGATTACAGCAGCTTTCCTGCGGGCCGCAGATGTGTTTTTCCTTCAGAAGATGTTCCGTAATTGTAAAGGTGTATAATTTCAGAGGATGTCACAGTTGTCATGGCAATTGCATTAATATTGCATGGGCATAAAGCATGCAATAACATCGTGTCAGTTCCTCCTGCCCTCAGGCTACCACAAGTTACTCATTTTTTTCCTTTAAAATTGTGTTAATTTTTCCCTGTGAACATTCCTATTACAAATATCAGCTAAAGTATTTTTTTAATTGTTCACTCAATTTGCATAGATAAGTTGCCACTCTATTTGCTGTAGGAAGGGACTCCTATAAATTAAATGCATGATTTAGTTGCATTGCCCAACAAACACTGGGAGGAAGGAGGAGTAGTGGATGTGGTAAAAGCTGCAACTTAAAATTAGGACATGATTATTCTCCCTTTTATTTGCTACATTTGTGTCTTTTCCCCTTGTATTTTGGTCATTTTTCTGTCTCAGGTTGGAACTTGCCCCTTTTTGAGTCAATGTAAGTTTGGCTACTGGTAGTCAGGCAAACCTCCATGTTATCTTTAAGGATGCATGAAAACAGCCACAGGATAACAAAAATAATAAGAACCAGAAAATCACAGAAATTCCCAGTGAGTCAGACTGTGTTGCTATTGCCCATGTTTTGCTAGCTCTGCCAGAGCTGAGGAAAGTTGAAGTTTGTGGGACAGGAAAGGTCATGGAGGTACCTTGCTCCCCCTTTCATAGAATCATAGAATAATTTGGTTGGAAAAGACTTTTAAGGTCATCGAGTCCAACCGTACCTGTCCACTACTAAACCATGTCCCTAAGCGCCTCGTCAACCCGTCTTTTAAATACCTCCAGGGATGGTGACTCAACCACTTCCCTGGGCAGCCTGTTCCAATACTTGACAACCCTCTCCATGAAGAAGTTTTTCCTAATATCTAATCTAAACCTCCCCTGGAGCAACTTGAGGCCATTGCTTCTTGTCTTATTACTTGCTACTTGGGAGAAGAGACCAACACCCACCTCGCTACAACCTCCTTTCAGGTAGTTGTAGAGGGCGATAAGGTCTCCCCTCAGTCTCCTCTTCTCCAGGCTAAACAACCCCAGTTCCCTCAGCTGCTCCTCATAAGACTTGTGCTCTAGACCCTTCACCAGCTTCGTTGCCCTTCTCTGGACACGCTGCAGCACCTCAATGTCCTTCTTGTACTGAGGGGCCCAAAACTGAACACAGTACTTGAGGTGCGGCCTCACCAGTGCCGAGTACAGGGGAAGGATGACTTCCCTAGTCCTGCTGGCCACACTATTTCTGATACAAGCCAGGATGCCGTTGGCCTTCTTGGCCACCTGGGCACATTGCTGGCTCTTATTCAGTCGGCTGTCAACCAACAGACCCAGATCCCTCTCTGCCAAGCAGCTTTCCAGCCACTGTTGTTTCTCTTCAGTTGACTTCAGCGGGCTTTACTAAAACTCGTAAGGATGCAAGAGGTGTTATCATTTCTGCTTCCTGCATATATTTGGTCTCATTGAAAGTGGAAAACGCCGTGTTAACTCAGACAGCTAGTCCCAAAAGCGTGCGTCTCTCTTGTGTACACCTGTGCTGCCTGTGCGGGGGTGAATCAGATCTTGTAACTTTTTGATAAAACCCATTTTGAAACCGCAGCTGCTGCAGCATTCAGCTCCCTGCTTGTCAAGCAGTCTTTGTCTGAGTCAATAACCTTCTGCTCCTCTGCCTGCACTAGCTGTCTTTGATTTGGATGTTCATTTTAGGACTTCAAAGCCCTAAATAAAGCCTATCTGCCCATGCATATGTTTGTTAAGTGGCCCAGGCAGATTCATTTCTCTCCTGTTCCCATGTGGTTACTACTCTGGCACCTCCAGCGGCTGTAGCAGTGTCAGCAGAGCAAAGGGAGGGAGGCCGTCTTTTAAGATACATTTACACTTTATATAGGGGCAGTGCGTTGTCTGCACTCCTTCATGGAAAAAGTCCCTTGACCAAATTTCATGCCTGTGCCACGGCCAAACCGATACACCCAGCATCTCAGAGGGGTTTGTTAGATGTGTCTCTTTAATATTCATGAATAAAAGGCTATTTTTCAGCATGTAGCATGCTGTCTCCATCTAGAATATGTTGTGTAAACCTGTTTTCATCTTTTCCTTATGTCCTGCTTGCTCTCCTCACAGCTTTAAGGGAAGTGAGCATGCCTGGCTGGCCGTCGCCTTTCAAAGTCTGCAACCTTGAACTTGCCGCCTCCTTCCTCTTCACAAGCTGGACTTTGCTGTCCTTCAGGCTCTGTTTGTCCTCAGCTCATTGAGAAGTTAGCAGCTGTCTGCTCGTGGCAGTTTTATAGTGCATTACATTTGTACTTTTTGGTACAGGCAGAGCTTGCCTGCAGTTTGGTACAGGCAGATAGGTACTCTATCTGCTGGGTAGTGTCATAAATACTTCAGCTAGGGCTACAGGTGTGATGCCTTAGATAATGAAGAATGCGAGGTTGTAATCAATTAACTTCTGAGAGCCTTATAATTAACACTCTTAGTGGGATGGCATTTTTCTTCAAACGGTTTGGAGCACTAAATCCAAAGCACAGCACTAGAGACCTAGGAGGGCCCATCAGCGAAGCTGTCACATGCATTAAACCAGGAGCAGAAAGCCTTTGCACAGCAAGCACCGAAATATTTAGGAACGTGCACTAGCTGTGCTCCAGATCACTTACTCAGGATTAAAATTCAACCTTGCAGCCTTCTTTTTCAGTACCTGAAATATTTCAGCTACTTTTAATTTCTGTTCTCTTTCTACTTAAAGTAAATCAAGTTTATTTTTCAGTGCTAGCTTATGATTCGCAGTTAATGGGAACGTGGACCAGGGCCAATAACGCATTTGATTGAGAAGATCTGTTCTGCTGGGGTTTTTGTGAGGAAATGAAAACCATGAACTGCAATAAATTTACTTATTAAAGAAGCATTAAAGATTCTGTTGTAAAATAGGATTCTTTATGATATTTTTTCCTGAGTCAGTTAAGTCTTGTATTTCTAGAATTAAGAAAGAGATTCATTAAGTTTAGCCAGGGATTTTTAATTGGTGATACTATAAAACAAAAGGAACACATGGTCCACCAACACAGGTCAACTTCACTGATTTCAGTGGCATTACCACAGATATGCACAGATCTTCCCTTATTCCTTGCAAGGGCCATGGGGTTTTTAATATCTCCATAGAACCAGAAAATTTAAAACCCCTTTAACTGAGTCTTTCAGGGAATTTCTGGCATTATTAGAAGTGGAAAACATCAGAAATCAGAGAATATCTCAGATGTCCCTAGAAGAGACACCATTCTGCTATGCAGAATTATGCCCTGCTGACATCCTTCGTAGGGACTGTGCCCCAGAATGAGGCACTGTTGTCACCTTGGCACGGACCAGCAGAGCTTTCATGAACTACATCCAAAATATATTGAGAGCTTCAATGCAAATGCTGCTCCCAAGCACATTTCCTGGAAGGCCTAAAGGCAACCACAGCCCTCTATTTTATTGTTAATTTCTCTCGATATTTCTTACTGCTGAATGATGGACACAAACTGCAGCATGGACAGCAGCCTGAAGGCTGTTGAAAATCCATCCTTGCTATCCTAACAGTCCTTTCTTGCACAGCATAGGCAGAGGTCGCATAAATCTCTGTTTAAAAAATATGATAGTGCTGCTGCTTTTAAAATGTGGCTTATTTCCATTCGACATGGTTTCGGTACTGCTGTGATCATGTTTAATATTTTAACAAAAGTTCTTTTGAAGATACTCTCTGATATTTCTCACTCTGAGAGTGCAATACCACTCAAGGTTAGCTAACCTAAGCTGTACTCTTGGTGGGTTTTATTGCTGATACCATTCCTGTAGGTACTGCAAGTGTGTATGAAAAGTACCATTTTATCAATATAAAGCATATTAAGCAAAGACAACCCCATAGTTTGAAAAATGAGTCAGTGATGTGGCAAGCCTCTGTATGTCAAGTGGGCAGCTCCCAGAAATACCTGTCCCTTGTCACTTGCCATCAGTGTGTCCAAGGTCCAATTTGATTTCCCTGTAATCAACAGTAAATGCCCTACTTGCTGTGAACAGATTTAAAACCTTGGCTGTAATTACTTTACCCCATCCTGTAGATAAAGTCAATCTGTCCTAATCAAAATTCTAATTAAATTCTGTTTTCACGGAAAGGGTTGTCAAGCATTGGAACAGGCTGCCCAGGGAAGTGGTTGAGTCCCCATCCTTGGAGGTATTTAAAAGAGGTGTAGATGTGTTTCTTGGGGACATGATTTAGTGGTACACTTGGCAGTGCTAGGTTAATGGTTGGACTTGATGATCTTAAAGGTCTTTTCCAACCTAAATGATTCCAAATACTTCCAGATCTTTCTGTGTGTTCCCTACTTGGCACTTTATCTCTATCCATCTATATAACTCTGCCTCAAAACACTTCTCTTTGGTTATCTGATCAGCAAAGGGTAACACTGCTTTGGTTCATCTCCACGAAACTAGCGTTTCCATTGCAGGGGTTAGTGGTCTGTGGTGCATCGGTCTAGGGAGGGCTGAAGTGGCAGGGTCATGGAAACATCACTCTGGGTGAAGTTTAAAATTAAAATAAATCCAGAAACATAATCAAATGTCTTTGCTTTCCTCTCTACATAGTTGAAGTACAGCTGGAAAAGGGTCTTTTCCTCTTTCTCTCTGTATAAATGGAAACTAATGAAAAATTTGTAACGAATGCTTAACCTTTGACAAAAAGCCTGCTGTGTATTGATGAATAAATGGATTTAATTTCCCCAGAGGGAGCCATAGGCTCAACACTATCTGCTGGGGCAGCACTGCAGCAGAAGGTGATGCTGTATGGTAGTATATGTGGAATGAGATTTTTTTTTTTTTAACCTACTATTTTATTCCTTACTATCTTAAATAATGGTTCCCATACTGTGACCCTGGTCAAGGTAATCTGCAAAGTTATAAGAGGACGGCTTGTGGTCCACAGCCTGCACTGCACTGCGGTGGAGCGGACCTAGTGAATTTCTGTCTGGTACCTCGTGCTGCGGTGCAGAGACAAAGTCTCTCACCCTTTATACGTCCTCCTGACACGTAATGGGATTTGCATCAGGCCTTGCCACTGGAGTGGTGACCCAGCTGGAGAGGAGGGATGTTGGAAGGCCACTGACATTGACTGTCCAGCAGCACAGACACGTGGGACTAGATCCAGGGGTTGCCTCATTAAGTCCCTTGATTTGTCTCTTCTGTGAATTGCTATCATTCTTCCCATGGAGAAAAGACACATTGTCAAACTTGGCAGAGCGTGAAAACCTTACTCATACATGCTTGCTTTGGCTCCGATATCCAGCACGTGGAATGGGTCAAAGTCCTGAAGTAATGGTTGAGTGAGCTGAGCTGATAGAAGGCAAAGATGTGCATCCTCCTCTGTCCTGCACAGGGAGCCTGTAATATAGTTTGCAAGTAAAACTGTGCAAAATCCCTCCCACAAAGTGTTTTCCAAGATAACGATTGGGATATCTGCTGTTCAAAGGGGTGCCTGTGATGCAGATTTCTTGAAGAGGTGGGGTAGCTGAGTTTCGAGGAGAGATACTGTGCTAGAAGCGAACAGAGGAAGCAATGTTCTGCTTTGCACTCCAGCCAGCAATAATCTCTTTCCCTGCTGAATACTGCATTTTTACTTTATAAAAACATTAATCTGTAGGGTATTGGGACATGGTCAGATGCTGCCAAGAACAAATTGTTAAGTAGTTGCTGTGCTTATTGCCTCTTGAAGCTGTAACTGTTGGTTTTCATTTTGCAAAATAAGTATCATGGGGCAAAAATGTATTGGCTGTGACATTATAACTATTTCCCAGAAAAATTAATTCTAAACTGAGAGACTTGGAAACAAATAGTTCTTAGAAGACTCTGTTTAGCAGCTGTTGTTTAGATAGAAACCAAAGGAAATTTGGTTAAAATTCTATGATATGCCCTTACATTTCAAAAAAGGACCCACTTCAAAGTCTCTATTTTCAGTGGGCTTTAGGTCACGCTACAATGCGTGAGTCTCAGACTGACAAGGAACTGATCATACCTTCACAGGAGCTCACCCTCCAAGGTATCAGACTCAAACTACACCATCCTGGCAGCACAGCAGCAATTCCTCTGCTCAAACCGTGCCCTCTGCTTTCTTCAGGACCTCCAACTACATTCAGCACTTTTAATTCCCGCCTCTGTGTCCCTGTGGCTATCCAACCTTCCTAAAGTACAGGAGAGAAAGAAAGTTTCAAATAGGGATGTGCACAAGCTTACCATCCTACTTAAAGGCACTTTCTGGAAATGCCAAAAATCCCCATGCCAGGCATCTGTCAAGGGCATTTCCAGAAGGTGCCTCTATTCGTTCCACGGGGCAGACCTAACATCTCATGTACAAACACGCTCGCTCAAATCCGTTGTCCATTTTTGCAAATAAGGATCTACTGTAGCATAATAAGTTTCAATAAAAATTATAGCAATAATGAATATGCTGAGAATCATGAAATATGCAATAATTTTACAAAGGAGAAATCTGGAAATGCACAGTTTGCACCAGTCTGAGGTTTAGTATAAGTTGACACAACTCCTAGCAAGATCAGTAAGAGTTATGGTCTTCTATAGCAAGATCACTTTGTCCTTGAGCTTTACTGAAATTTTTATGCTTTGTCACAACCTAAAGATGGAAATATTGTCAAATACTATATCAGCTCATTGGATAGCTTATTTTTTCCCCGCGTGTAGTTGTTATTAAAGCTGTTGCCAGTCACTGTAATGGAAGCTGTGTCAGACTGCTCGTATTCCCAAGTTACTCACAATTTGGGAATGTATATCTTCTTTTAATGACAAATCCTGCTAGTGTGCTGGTGATAAATTCTGTGGTCATTTCAATAGTATTTTTGCTGTAATTTATAAGTGTTTGTAAGGCTGAGAGAACATAAAGGATCATAGGAAACCTAATTCTTAGGACATCTGTCTGCAAAAAGAGGAGGACGGTCGTAACCTCATTTACAAGACTGGAATACTTTGACGCCTTTCGTGTTTGGCTATATGAACTTTCCAGTAATTCTAGTGTATTGAGAAAATGCTGGCTTTAATGACAAATGAGTTAATAAATCCTTTCCTTAGGCTTTTAGTTGGCTTCCACAAGGGAGAGATCTTTAATTTAATGTGTCATTGACCACTATCAGGTATGAGGTTACCTCCACAAATCTTTTTGTACTGTCACCTCTTGGTTGGTTATTAAATTGGTGCTGTCTACAAATTTATTTGGTTGTAAATTATTTGGTAATTATTGAGAAGTTCCTTTCACCCTATCTGTTGTCTTCAGGTGGTTGTTGGGAAGCAAAACGGAAATGGATAATTTATTTTTCATAGTAATTTAAAAGTGCTTGTGAATAAGTAGAATAGAAAAGAAATTACTATGTTCAATATCTGAATTTTGCTTTCAGTATAAATGTAAAATAAGGTAAGCTTTCCAGTACTAGACATTATTGAACATTTTTTCACAAATCAGACTTTAAAAAACTGTTTTATTTATGTTCAAAAATAACCTGATGAGAAATTTTATGCAAAATCAACATAAATAATTAATCGTTACACCAGTCCTGCTTCTTTTATCCTGAATTTGGAAATGAATGTAGGCCTAAATGCCCTCAAAATATGTTTGCCTCCAGAAAACATCTTCAACTTGCAACGTTTACAATCAACTAGCAGCACTGCACTTGAGCTATTGACTTTGGTGCAGCAAGCAGGAATGGTATTTCTGGTTTTCTTTCTCCTGAAATATGGTTAGTGCCACTGGACACTGAGCACACTGAGGTCCTGTAGCTTGACTCACAAGGTCTTTGTATGAGGAGCTAAAAGTTTCTGGTGTGAACAGAAGGGTATCTAAGCTGGAGGCAGTATGGGGCATGTATGTGTGGAGTTCGCAGCAGCACTAACATGATGCTAAGATGGAGCTCACCTACTGCACTTCAGAGCAGATGATGTGCTGCAGGATCTGCTGCCTTTACACTCCGATGCATTTGTGTTTCTTGCCTGAGGAAGGTAACCCCTCCCAACAACCAACCGTCCTCTAATAATAAAATTAAGTCATCCAGGTTTCATTATTCTTATGGATTTTGGTCACATTTTTAATGTTGCTAGGCAGAGATCATTTACGTGATGGCATCAAGGACAGAATCAGGAGCATTAAGTAAATCACCAGCAGCAAACAAGTAGCACAAGCGTGGTGAAACGTAAAACGGATTGCTGTATATTGATTTTAAAGCAAGGTACTTGAAATGAGTAGAAGCTAAAGGGAGGAAACATGGTGTACCACAGCTCAGCAATTATTTACTAACTGAAGTAATCCATGTTCTCACTAACTTCTGGAACCTATTTAATCATGTATCAGCACATCTGCTATCAATCATTCACTAAGGACCACAAAGATATTAGGGAATTATTTGTTGTTGTGCTTCCCCAACTTTTTATATTTTATATTTTATTGTTCCCAAATGCATCACTTCTGTCCCATTGATTTCAGGATGGTAAAACCTGACTCTTTATTTAGGATTTCTGTCAGTGTTACTGGCAATTTTTACACAGAACAGTCATAGCTGCAGGGTCTGGCCCTGTATCATTATGTTAGCTAGATACATTTTCATATCAATCATAATTACCACCTAAATTTCTGTTTTAATGCATGTCCAAAGCCCTGACAGTTGGCCAACACATGGAACGGAGCCAAAGCCAACAGACTGAATTGGGAAGATACTGGCAAATAAAACCGAGGGCGCCATTTGCAGATTCTTGCCCTTTCCTGCCCTCTTTTCTTTCTCCTATGCTGCTAAAAAATATGAGCATGTTAATTAAAAGGAATGAATGATGCAGTAACTAGATCATCACACTGCTCATCCTACATATGGCGAGGCACTTGGTATATGTAGCAGAAATCGATTTCTGGATTTAGTGCACTTCCAATTCTTTTTGCCAAAGTCCCTGTCTTCACAAGAAGCTCCTTCTTCCTCCGGGATGGGGAGTGACACCAGCCAAAACTACTGCCTGCGGCAAACTCTCCCTGACCCTGCAGAAACCAGGCTGCTTAGTTATTCCCTGCTTAGTATTAATGCTTCACGACAACCTCCGATCCCACAGTTGAAAGAAGATGAAATCTCAAAGCTTTGGATTGATTCCACTTTGCTTCTGTGTAGGGATTCCTATATGGGAAATATTTGCATGGTACCTTCCTTTCTGTAATGTAGCTGGCTGGTTTTGGAGTCCCATGAGGCCCATAGTTATTCTTCTTGGTAAACAGATGTTCTCAATGCCAACAAATTTCCCAGTTTTCATCATGGTTCAGCTATTTTTTTCTTTTTAAAAATAGGCCTGGAAAAATAAACCAGTGCATATAAACCAAGTTCTGAGTCAAGAGAAGCAATGCAATGAGTTTAATGTCTGCAGCTGGAAGCTGGAGTAGGACTCTTAATTCTTTTTGCATTTATATATGTCGCTATTTAAATACAGGAAAAAAAAAATCAAAGAAATGTCTCTCTATTCTCCCCTACAAAATCTCTAGCCCCTGCTGTGGAAGCAAAGTGTAAAATGTGTAAATAATTGGCGCATGTGATATAAAAATGACAGGACTAGAATAATTAATGTTTGGGAATGGGGTGTCAGAATGATATGTAGATATCAACCACAATGAGGTTTGAGACTCAAAGGCCAATGTTTTAGCAGACATAAACTGTTATAGACCCATGTGTTGCCTGGAGTATACTGTATTATTGTTTTTTAAAGATACATAGCTGTTGGAATATGGTACTGTTTTCACTGAAAATTATACTCAAGGTCATATTTAGATTCTATATTGGCACCTTGTTCTTTTCCTGCTTCCTACAGCGAGGAAAAACGTATAGCATTGACAAAGTGGGATAGTGTTTTTTTGTGGAAGCCTAAATTCTTCTCCATCCCCCCACCCCTCCTGGCCCCAGATACACTAGTGATGCTCCAGTACCTATCCTGAGCAAACCTCCTGCGTGGTACCAAATGGCCGCTTGTGTGTTTCTACAGTCACTAGGGTTATACTAATGCCAACCTGCAAACATATTCTTTCAACCAAGATATTTCTCACAGAAGAGAACAAAGATACTGCTGTTGGTATCTGTGAAACATCTATTTCCCATCAACTTCTGCTTTGTTGATAGGTTACCTTAATATTTCTAAGACGGCAGTGTCTCTGGGTAGATCACTGTGTGCTTGTTGCAACAAACGAGCAGACATTTCATTGCTGGGGATGATAAAATGTTGAAACTTTGGAGGTGATGCTAGACAAACATGATTTTCAGTGTGCTATTTTTATTTATTTGGACCTGCCCTTAAATCTTAAGTTTTCATTTTTGCTAGACAGAATATTCCTTATTGAAATATGTATATATTTCTTAGTCTGAAATATGCTAAAAGCTGAGCTGATTTCAACCCTTTTTTGGCTGTTCCAGGTCCATGGCATTTGAAGGCTTATGTGTGAAGAGGGTTAAGTTGACCTTGGTTTAGAGGAGAATTATGTCAGGCACAGGATGAGATCAGGCTTTAAAGTAGGCACAGATCCATCCCTCTCTTTGCTGACAGGATCTCTCAGACCATATGAATGAACATCATAAATTTCTCCTATTCCTCCCTGTTAAACGTGGCAGTTAAGGCTAAGATCTGGAGCTTATGAAAAAGAAAGCTCCTTCTGTTAGGCTGCGTGTTTGGAGATGGAAGTAGATGACCTGAAGGTTTGGCTGCACTGTCCATTAATCCATACGAAGTTAATTTCAGTTTTAGAGCTCGGCCACAGTGTCCATACATGCTTTACCCAATCCACTATCACAGTACTCAGGTTCCTGCAGTCAGTATATCACAGTTTACTTTTGATCAGGCTAATTTTTAGCCAGATCAGTTCTAGTCATACAGACACAACAGTCCTCTGTTGAGTGCTTGTGTATTTTGCCCCCAGAGTTTAAAAAAAAAGAAAACGGCAAATGATAGGGTTAATGGTTTAAAGTTGGCGGTGTAGTTGGATAACTCTAAACGGTTCTTGGCCATTGTATGACTTTGCTTTGAATTTCATCTCATGTTCTGAAAACCTGGAGAATTTGCACATGGAACACTCCAATACAATTCAATAGGGATGTGACCATGTTCCTCCACTCATTTTATAATAGAATTAGATTTTACAGAAAGAAAATATTGTTTTCTTTAATTCTATAAACATCTCAATTAAAACCAACATCCCTAATGAATTGCTAGAGATTCACAGAACATCTCTAATAAAGTAAGCAAACAAACAATCCAAAAGAGATTTCCAGACACTCAGTCTCTCTGCCTGTTGAACCCAAGCTGCTACATCTACATCCCTGCCATTTGATCCCCTCACTTCCTGCTATTGCTTCTCAAAGAAATATGAGGTAGACAATATGTATTTGTTTTAACAGAAGTATACCACTTATTCATGGTCTACTAGAAGTTGTTCTGGAGAAGGAATATGTACTCAAGACCCAAGCCACAAAGCACTGAGAATTTTCATATTTGATTCCCAGCTTTCACAGGGGCTTAGAGATTAATTGAAAACATTATCTCTTTTTTTTTAATGACAGCCTAAGACAGTTCTGACGCAGTCCAAATACTGTAATTCTGCCCACTCTTTCACCCCATTCTCCTCTATCAGACTTTTTTTCCATTCTCCTTTTCCTTTCTTTTCCCATCTTTTTCCCTTTGCTTGTTTCATTCTGTTTTTTCCCACCTGATGCTCAGCAGACCATGTGTGGCAGTGGAGGAATTATTCAGTAGTGGCTCTGTGGAATTAGGAAGCATTTCAAAGTGTTAGAAAGCTGGGAAAAACAGTACTAAGCTTCTATAGGAGGGGAAGACAGATGTAGCAAAGTTTAGGAAATGTTAAGAATCCCCCTTAGAACTGTAAATCCTGTTCTTAATACTAATGAGCATTGGAAAACAGGGCAGTCAACCCTGAATGTCTCTGTGGTGAGGACTAAGACTGTGGATTTATATTTTTTGACCTATTTTTCTTAGTAGACACTGTGTGATGATTCAGTTTGTTTGTATGAGCTGCCTTTCCCCCTTTCCTTTCTCCCAAATATTTTTTGATCTGTTGGTTTTAACCAAGTTCAACAGGAACGTGGGTGTCTGAGGTGTTCCCACAAGTTTCATGAAAATATTTAGCTGGGTACAGGAAACACCAGAATTTGAACATTTTCAAAAGTGTGTAGATGCCCACTTTTTGCTGAGGATATACGGGTGCCACCATTGCCAGCTCCCTTAGCTGTAGTGAATGAATATGCAGTTCCCTTTCTATGCTTCATGCCTCATCAGTGTGCAGGCTCATGATTAAGAGAACTGAAATGAAGTGCAGCACTTCTTTTACACAAACATAGACATCATGAGTGATTCTGTTAGTATTTCCACCCTAATAAAACCATAAAACCAGCACCAAGTTTGACAGAATGGTCCCAAACACTATAACCCGTTCCAGGATTTGGGAACTTTTCCATAATTTTTCTAGTGAGCAGGAAGGTTGAATCTGCATGTGTTGTTTATATTTAGAGCCACAGCTCTTACGTCTTTTCTCATGCCTTCAGTATCTACACACCACCTGCAGGAACTATTAGATGAAATCCCCGGACTTTGGTATGCAAACAAACAAATAGTTCTGCTGTTAGCACCCTTCAAACTCATTTCAATGCACTTATGTGTTTTCTCTGAGGTCTATGTCTTCAGAGAATACTGCTGAACGTCACCGTCCTGCTGCACAGCCCTAAAAATGCATGTCTAACATCTGAACTCTGTGTTTTATTCTGATCCTTCCTCTTTAATCTGTAAAATGCTCATTATCCTGTCATATTTAGTTGAGAAAGTAATAATTCTTCTCCCATGGATGGCACTCCTTGAGAGCGGTACTGAAACTACTTAACAGGAGTACTAGGTCATCCGGGCTATAAGCCTGACATCTTCTATCAGTTTGTTTTTCACTTTTCTGCTCTACTCCTTTCCTGATGAGCTGCTGATAAAGTACATTTGTCACAGGTTTACAGGACTCCATCAATTTTTTTTCAAGGGGAGAAAAAGGTAAATATTCTCGGTACCAAAAATACTCTCCTCTCAGAAATTTCATCTTGACTAGGATTATCCTATTGGGCAAATTCAGCAAAATTAATTTACCACAGATGTTGCACACTGGTCTCAACAGATGTATTTTTAATGATATTACTTAAAATTACTTTTCAAAGATCTTTCCTCCATACCTCTCCTTTGTGAGACCTTAGAAGGCTGTGGTTCCACCCAGCTTCTCTGGAGGGGAAGGTGCCAAACTTGTGAATGCATCTTCCTTTCTGCTATAGGATATTGCTTTTTCTCAGCTTTCCTGTAGGACTTCCACAGCTCCTGTTCAGCACAAAAACCCAGGTAAGGGGGTGGGGGCGGGTGATGGCAAGCATCACTTTTGATGCTTGCCATTTGCATCCTCTTCTTATCTGTCAGTTACTCTGGAGAAACCTGGCCAAACCGCTTAATCCCAAGGCCCCCTGACTGAAAAAAGTCCTGAATTTCAGTGTTTCCAGGGGGCAAATTCTACACCACACAACAAATGTGCAACCCAACAGCAGCACTGAGCTGGCTTCCCTGGCTCGTGCAGGGTGTCCTGCTTTGGCTGTGATCAGCAGAACAGATTCCAGCTCCCTGTGTCATTCATTCATCTCTTATGTTTCATCCCGTCCCGTTCACCTCTTAATATGCTTTACTGCGCTGAACTTTACCTCCTGTTTATATGTCACTCCTTTTAAGCCAGCTGTGAATTTCTGAGCTGATTGAACTCTCGCTGGGAGATAACTGTGTATTGTTTTCTCGATCAGCAAGGTCTCTCACAGACCAGCTTGTCTTACCAGAAAAAAATCTACAAAACATTCACAGCAGATTTAGCTCAAGCCACAGACTGGCTTGAACATAAAAGGCATTATGAAAAGAGATATGTTTTCTCTGTCTCTTTTCCCCTGGACTGCGAATGATGCCATCCAGCTCCACTGGATGAAAGCATGGCTTCAGAGCTTGCAGTAGCTATGAGCTTTACAAATGCAACCATGAAATTCTTCATGTACAAAGTCAAATGTATCTGTCCTCTCACAACCTGAGTGGTTTTTGTCAGCAGGCTTCCTCTTGCGCAGGCCTGAGGAAGCAAAGCATTTCTCTGTATCTGAAGCGGTACTTTTCTGTGACTATTTTTAGAGACCTGAAGGTGGACTTTTTTTTCTTTCTGAAACAAAGTTTAAGAGTGCCTCGCTGAGTTTTGACTGTTTGTTTTTTGCCTTATGTCTCTTCAGTTATCATTACTCCAGGATGATTCACGTTGCTTTCTAAATGGGTACGTTTGGATGCCTGTTGTGGAGAGCTTAGCAACTGCACCACACTGAAAACCCCATGCTGGCTGAGGCACGGCTGATGCTTAACCTTTACTCCTCTCTGTCAGGAAAAAGGTCATTGCTATGAGCTCATGACAGAGCAATGTTCTGCAACATTTGATTATCCTGCTTTCTACCGCTGCCTTCCTCCACCCACCATCTTCTCCTTTCCTGGTCACTGCAATACTTCCTTAACCTTGTTACCTGTTGTCCTTCAACCAGGGATTTGCAGCGTTGACAGTCATACAGTGAGGCAGTGTAGGTATATCAACAGACCCCTTACTCTTGGCCGCTAGTTCTTCATTTTAATTACATATCCAGAAGTCATGGGCCAGACTTGCCATTGCCACCCCTCCAATATATTTCACTGAATTTTCATTGATTGAACTGAATGGACAGACTTCAAAACTCAGAACTTAAATCCCAAGCATTGCCTACAAGTCACTTTGACAGTCACTTGGCCTAGACTCACTTTGTCCTAAGAGACTTTGGTCATATCCTTTATTCATTATGTACAGTTAATTTCTTGATTTCTTCTTAAACCAGCAAGCTAAAATAATTTCAGATAGAATATGTTTCCTTTCTAACAACTTTGAATGACAGGTGATTTCCAGAAATTTCAAAAAATGAAAGAGGAAAGAAAGGAAGAATTTAGCTTTTTAAAACTAGGTCTGCCATCAGGATATACTTGTCAGTCTGCTCAAAAGCAAAGATAAATAATAATGCAGAAAGGAAAGCTACTTGTCAGATTTTAAGCACAAGCAAAATCATGGACTGACAAATTGCAAAAAGCTTCAAACTCTGTCTTTAGAAAAAAGGTCTTTTGGAAAACAAATTTCTACCACAGTTTATGCAGGATAAAGAATAAAAGCTGTGTAATGAGCTAAATGGAGAAGGTAGGCCTGATTAAACGGGTATTACTGGAAACAGAGGCCCCATGTTTCACTTGATTTGCGTGGGAATTATGAGTAATAATAAGTGCTTCAAGGAAAGCTTCACATACTGTGTGCTTAGAAACTGAATTTACAGTATGTGTTCTTCAAGCAATTACATACAGACATTTTCCACAGCAAAGCCTGGAGACTTTTTGGGCAGCATACTCTTTAAGCCATCGAGGTCGTGGTCCTGGAGCTTTCGGCACTCGCTGCCCTCAGCGGCCGGTTGGCAGATGCCAGAGCTCCCAGCTGCTCTCATTCACACTGCAGTAAAAAATGCTATATTTTCTTTGTCTACCTTCAGCATCTACTTTAGATTATTTTGCTAGTTTGCTAGATCAGTGTGATTAGGTTCATCCTCTTTGCCCATTGGTGGCTTAGCGGAGTATTAAAAACATCCTTGAGTCAAGTTCAAATCATACTTGTTGCAGATAAGGCTCTACCAGTTTACAAGGAACAGTCCCAGTGCTTCAACCACTTGTGAGAATCCCCATGACAAAAATAAAAGCTTTCCTTTCAAACTCTTTGCTGTCCTAATCTGTTCATATATAAATTCAAGGCTCCACACCTGCAAGCCCAAAGGTCAGCACTGAGCCTGGGGGATTTGTTTCTCTAAACCAGTCCCTCGAAGAACCTACCTCAGCAGGCATGAATTCCCTACATGAACGATCTTTCATATTACTGAAATCACAAATGGAAAACCTTGCGGCAAGATAAAGGAAGGTTATAAAATTTGGAAGATGTTAGCTGGGTAAGAACCAATATCAGCATCAAACTTAGTGTTTTAAGTGCAAAACCATGATTTTATTTATAAAAGGACGGGGGTCTTCACAACTTACAGTAAACACAAAAGAGTAAATATAAAATTAGACACTGGATGTTAAAAAATGTGTTTATGATGAAATAATTTTCATGGATACCAAGAAGTATAATTTCAGTTATTTTCTGAACAGACTACAGTGAATGACAGCAATTGAAATTTAAGCAGTAAACCCAGCAATGACACATTAAGAACATTTTGTAGCCTTGTCTTCTGTTTCAAAATGGAATTACTGAAATTGTTTATAATGAAACTAGAAATCACAGACCTGCTGCTCCTGCTCTTAATTACAGCCTGAAAGTTGGGCAGTGTTCTGAGCTAAATTTGTCTGAGGAAGGTGAATCCTTGCAATTAACAGAGCTAATTTCGCTGAAATAATGCAAAATCTGCTGGTTTGCATACGGTAGCACATGGAATGGTTCAACATGAGTGTTGCCCTCACATCTCTTAGTATAGTTAACTCAGCTGTTAGTGTAGTTAACACAAATGCCAAAAAGATAAAATTGGCTGGATTAAAATCATGAGACTTTTGCAAGCAAAAAACCTTGTTCTTTTTTTCCCCATTTTAAGATTACTGATAATGAGTTCACACTTGTAGAAAATAAAGACCAAACTTAAATGAAATCTGAGGATATGTTCTAATTAGTGCTTGATGGGAAAGGTTTTTTGTTTCGTTTTGTTTTGTTTTCCTTCTGAATGAGGCAGACAGGACGTATACTCCACATCCCAGCCCAGGTGTCCTGACGGCCCTGTTACCCACTGCGCCTGAATAAATGTCTGCCCCTCTGCTCACCTTTCTCCCTCTTTCTTCCTTTCCACTCTTCCTTGTTTTGTTCTATCCCTAATCACGTTTCCGCAAACTATTCTTTCTACACGCATTGAGTGTCACAAGATTATTTGGTTTAACGTCATGAGACTTCAAGTTCTGCTTTTTTTCCTATTTTTAATGGGCCTGTTAGAATTCCCCCTGTTAAGCTGAACTCTGCTGAGTAAAATAGAAGGGTTCAGTATTGGTCAGACCTCAAATCTCAAGTGAAGCTGGTGATGAAATACAGCATTAAAAAACAATTGCTCCAGTGAGGCCCTAGAAGCAAAACTCCGGTGCTTGCAACGCCACACTCCTCCATCTCTGCAGGGTTCGAGACACAGCTCCTTTTTTCTCCTTCTCCTGAACTGAACCACAGGTTTGAGTGGAATCGTTGCTTGGATTAGGCGAGCAGGATGGAGCTGAAGGCTAATGCTTTCAGCCTCGTCTTAACCAACCTGATAGCTTCATTGGTACTTTTTCACATTTAGATTGAAGTCGCTGCATTGTGGTGATTAAGTTCCATGTGCTAAATTTAATTATCTCCTGACATGAGAAAACCATCACGGTAAGACCCCCATGATACTTTTGTTGGTTTGGGAAATATTTGGTAAAGTTATTAACGCATGTAACAGTCTTGTAAGGGCAGGTTAGCCAAGACAACTGAAAATAGCAGCAATTTTAGTAGTCGGGGTCAGTCTGTATCACACAGTCATTTCTGAAAACAAGCGCAAGCTTCCCGTGCCCCAGCCGGCCTTGGAGCTCGATGTAGCCCCGTTGGTCCTGCTGCAGGACTGGACTCCAGTGCAATAGCTCCGGTGCAGCTCTTCACTCCGTAACTGAACAGTTTTTGTGGCCCCTGCAGCGCTGTGCTGCACAGACCCCCCGGCCTGCTGAGACCTCCTTCGGAAATCCCTATCCCAGGCTCCCCAAGCAGGACAAATATGCCCTTATTTAAAAAGGTAGCGGAATTCAAAAGTTTGAATTGGCATTTTTAGTCAGGATTTTTTCTTATTAGTAAAAGAACAATACCTCTCCTTTCTCCTCTAAATCCATTTGTGCAGCTCCGTTTCTGTTACTGGGTCTAAGCCACTCCATGCCACCCGTGGGTAAGGTCTGTAAATAGGCCGATAGGAAAATGTGGTGCTTGCAAGACAGTGCCTCCACCCGGGTTTGAAATTACTTATCTTTCAAATTTTCTTTACAAATCTTCTGATTTCTGCCTATTGATTTTTAGCACTAATATTGCTGAAGTGTGTGTCAATAAACTATCCTGCAGCAGGCTATAGTAAGTGTTGTTATTGAAATAGAGTTATGCATTCCACGGTACTAAAAAGATGGTTCAGGATTTCCATTGGCAAATCTCATTTTGTCGGTGTAAATCATGACATATCTTTTGATGCAGCAGACTAGGTAATTATATTCATAATATATAAGTTATAGGGGTTATTAAAAAAAGCAACAAACACAACAACCCTTGCCAACCCGTATAGCGCTACGTGAGACCCTGCACGGTGGATGCACCAGGTCGTTAACCTGCATTACTCAGAAGGCAGTTATTGATTAGATTTCCCTGATGACTGTTACTGAAGTGCTCTGACATAAACTCGAGATTCCTTGCGTAGCCTTTGATAAGTGCCTCTGTTTAGAGTTCAGGACCACACAGGGTTTGTTTGTTGTTTTTTTTTTTTAAATTGAGATTGCTGTTAATAAAACCCAGTATTGTGTCCTTGCTATAATTTATTACCTTGTCTTTTCTTCACTTTGTTCTCTTATCTTGTATATTTGAGTTCCTCACCTCTAATAGTTAAGAGAATAGCCTGCAGTGTGAACAGTTCTGTTTATCTTCATAATGGAATTAGTAACCAGATATATCAGCTACATCAACTTGTCTAGCAGAAAAAAAATATGACCCACTTTCTTAACCATCCAGAGAAGTAGTTGCTGGATCCTGCATACATCCGGGGTGAGATCTTATCCTGAGATGTTTGCGTACTACCCTGACACTCCAAGAGCTCATTCAGAGCAAACATGCCATCCAGGAAGCGACGGGAGAGCAGGGTATTCGTGCCAAGCCTCAAATATTTGCTCTGAGACAGCCCTCGTCAGCTGCTAGCACAGGCAGCAAGGGGGCCAGGCACAGAAAAGCTGCCATTTAGGCTTGGCAACCAGGATATGGGACTGCCATGCATTTTTCAGATGTGGCCACAAATATTTATTTTCTTGCTAGGGCAGTGGCTTGAGGGTAAATTTACTCAAGACTTCTTAAAAACCTCTTTTCTTAACTTCTGCAGTTAGATGATTTTCAAGGAAATTTAAAAAAAAGTGACTTGAAGTGTCCCATGGCTGAGGAAGCACAATAAATCTGGCAGAATAAGGATGACCAGGCTGAGACACGCAGCCACTCCACAAACCCTGCTTCAGAAGGGAGCTGCTGAGCACAAAGCTCCCCAAAATGGAGGCAGAAATCTCTCTTCTGCCGGAGCATCCATCCTCCAGAGCACCCCAGAAGAAGCCACAAAAGGCCTCCTCGTACGTGGCACATCTGGCAAATGTTGAGATCAGCTCTCGGTAAGAACGTCACTGCTCTGCGCTAAGCAATTTCTGTGTGCAGGTCAGAAACCCACGCGTCCGTTTTGTGGGCAGTGTTTTTGTTAACATCAGCACAGCAAGCATAAACACAGGTTTCATGTAAATTTGATGATCCTGATAAAATTATTCGTCACAGAAGATAAGGAGCAGCACGTTCGGGTTAGTTCTATCTACTGTTTCCTTTTCTTTTGACTGTAAAAAATGTGTCTGGAAAGGAATGAAAATTCCATAGAATACTGACCTTGCAGCCATAACAACACATTTTGATGAAAAAATAGAAAATTTTTATTAGAAAATGCCATGTGGTATTCTAAGAGTTAGAGGCAGCCCATGAGCATGCTTTGTATAAGGGTTGAAACCCTCCCCACCACGCTTCCAGCTCCTGGCATTCCAGTCTTCTGCACCAGGAGAGGTCTGACCCTGCTGGCACCAGAAATGTGAGAGGTCCAAACTGCATCCCCACAAAGCACCACACCAGCATTTCTGAATTTTAAGAGTACGGCCTATTATTGGATTTTAAGTTTTATGGAAAGCAGTCACTTTTTAAATGGAAAGAACCTTGTTCATTTAAAGAGCAGATTTTATATTGATTTTGAAGGTAAATTTTTGATGAGCAACAGTCTTAGTTACCTGTGGATAGTAAACAACCATTGAAATTTTGTAGGAGCGCAGATGCTGATGCTGCAATTTAGATCATGTTCCAGTGAGGGTAATCACAAAGTGAATATCAACACTCCTCTGCTACCTTATCTCTGAAGATTTCTTTGCAGCTCTTTCAATGGGTGTGTGCTGGTGAACAGCACAGTACCATGTCTCTCAGTGAAAGGAGTTTGTTTTTTGGCAGAGGAGTTATTCAGTAAAGCACATTTTGAATGTAAAATGCTTACCTAATAATCAGATTTCACTTTATTATTGTGGAATATTAGATTTTTCTTGGACTGGGATAAAGTTATCAATCTAGATGTATGAATTTCATTTAACCTGGTAGCTAAAAGCAGAGAAAATATCAGGTACCAAATCCTGTTTGGACCTGCAGCTTTGCAAAGCCTCAGTCACAAAGCTCTATTTCAGAGTAGACTTTGGCTGAGAGGGTGGGCTTTTTTAGTGGGGAAAGAGAAGTTTTTGGCTATTTGTTTGTTAAAAGACTCTCAAGGTGGAATTCTACAGTGAAAAGCAGATTAATCAAGTCAGATAATTTTTTTCTGCTGTGCAAAGGATTTACTGATTGATTCAGCCCTCCTCTTACTGCCATGACATATGAAGTAAATTGGAGGAGGCAATAACCTGATTAACAAATGAAAGATATAGGGGATGGTCCCTTTAAGTAAAGGATGGTTTACTACCTTAATAAGAGCCATGGTGTGATGCTTCTGCCCTTGAGCACTCTCTTCCTTCTTCGATGTCTCCTATCTATTTATAAAGTGCTTTGAGATTGCAAGGATGGAGCACCCTATATAAAGTACAAGGTCTTTGTCCGTCTGTATTAAAATAAGCCAAGACAATTTATGTTTTAAAAAGAGAGGGAAAGAATTCAGCAAAGAAATCAGCTTGCCATGTTTTGTTGTAAGATCTGAGAAAAACTTCTGATAAAGCTGACACATTTTTCCATTACAACCTAAATCACACATATAGCTTCAGAAAGCTTCAACTGGTTTTCTACTCAGAGCAAATGAATGTCAAAAATTAGAAACTAAAACTTAAGAATAAAAAAATCCCAGAAAGTTGAAATGGATGCAGAGTTTTGGGTTCTAGGCTGTAATTACAGTCTAATTCAGGCAAACTGCAATTATACATAAATAACAAGTTGAAGTAGCGCTGTCCTGTGGAGACGAAGGACTGAAACCAATCTGTTTTAAGGGAAATCTGCTATGCCATGGTGGAATATAATATGCTGAAACAACCGTAAAAAGTGTTTGGTCTGTGCAGCAGGCTTCATTTTATTAAGCATGTTGAAAGTGATACACCACTGGGTGCAGTAAGTCCTCAGATGGGGTCTCACTGAAGACCATCCCATGCTGGACTGGGCAACATGGGGCATCTGCCGTCCTGAGCGTGCAATGCACCTCATCCTTTCCAACTCATTGTATTCACTGACAACAGGCCGGACAATTTGGGCAGTCCAGCTGCAAATGATTTCAAATACCTGCGCTAAACAGTCCCCATTCAGCAAAGCTTCCAAGTGCGTCCTTAATTGCCATGCTGAATTACAAGCAAGTTCCGCTGTTGCATTCATTTGTACACCTAGGTCAATGAGTCTGTCATGCTGGCTGTCATGTTGGGTTAGAAAGAGAAGATTAAAAATGAGACCCCTTTTTTCTTGTCTCATGTAGCTAAGAGCTTTTCCAGTTTCTTTATACTTCACATTTTGTGAGCTGTTTGAAACTGGCTGCTTCTAACAAATCCAGTAAGCTTACTGTCTGCTGAAAAGCCACAAGAGGGGAAAAAATCCATCCCAATAAATACTAAAGATTTTGAAAAAAAAAGTTGTGTTGTCATTCTTTGTATTTAAAGTTTTGAGGCTTGATTAGCCATTAGCCATCAGCCATATAACTGAACTATACATTACATCAAATAGCAGAAAATAGCTAATCATTGGACATGGTGCTCATTTATTCTTGCCTAAACCTGGGCTCTGTGTGAGCATGGCTATGGTTATTTCATACATGGCAGATGTTTGATATGGTGTGTGCCCTGTGTGCTGGTTTTAGCTGGCATAGAGTTAATTTTCTTCATAGTAGCTGGTATGGGGCTATGTTTTGGATTTGTGCTGAAAACAGTATTGATAATACAAGGATGTTTTCGTTATTGCTGAGCAGTGCTTACACAGAGTCAAGGCTGGGGTTAAAGCAGACACCGGTTATTGTGGCTCTAAAGCTTCTCATGGTTAATAAAAGAAAGGCCATACAAATGTGCTGCCTGAGATGTTCAAACACAAAAGAGGAGAAAAGGTAAAATACAGGAAAAATGGACACACTTGTACCTGAAGCTCTCAGGGAATCAGATAATGTAGGTTCAATTTCTGATTCCACTACCACCTTTTTTACGTGACCTTGGGCAAATCAGTTAACTTTTCTCTCTCTGTTTTCTCTTCTGTAAAACTGACACCATGCTTCGCTGAAAGGAAGGGAAAAGGGACAGGTTTTGGCCTTATTTCAGCACAGAGATAATCTCATGTGGACAATGGAAATATGAATTAATTTCTTTTAAGAAAAAAATTTATAATATACGTTCCTCCTGAACCAGTCATAAAATATGCAGCGCTTAAAATTTCCTTCTTTTTGTTATATATCTCATATCTGAGTAAAATAGGATGTACTGCAAACTAACTGCCTACACCCCCTCAACCCACACACACAAATGACAGCAGACATTTGACCTCCTGAAGCATAAAAAATAAGCTTTCTACTCTTTTCTCCATTAAACCACTAGAGCTCTTTCTAGAAGAATTACCTTTGGCAAAAGATTCATTTGTTGTAAATTTTCAGAAGCTATGGCAGAAGCCTGCATTGTAGCTTTCCATTCATTGGATCTGAACAAAGTCTTACACAACAGCAGCTATAAAACAAATTGAGAAGATTAAGGTATATCTCGTGTCACCAAGCAGACTTTTGCTAGCCCTCCCTTGGCCTGACAGCACTTTTAAACATTTATACGGCCTAGGATTTATATCCTAACTGCGCGCAAGTAAAAAATTTCCCTAGTTGGTATCAAAAAGCCTTAGTGGATGTGTTATTTTAGGAAATCAGTTATTTAGTTTCACGTTGAACCAAAATCACATGTTCCGCGGTGAAGAACTGCTTCTGTTCCACTGTTTACATACCGTGAATAAATGTTTAAAACACTCTTTCCTGTAAGCAAAGCTCAAAAGGAAAAGCTTGGCCACTCTTTACAGAAAGCAGGTGAGAGCTGGTCCCACATGCTGGCTCCTGGGGCTCCTGAAGAGCTGAGCTCTGCCCTGGCCCCCGTCCCGCTGTGGTCAGGGGGAAGGGTTTGTGCCTTCATTCTTGAACGCTGCGCAGATGTCGTGGGTCTTCCTCTGCAAATGCACAGGATACTGGGTTAGCTGGGGGGACAAATGGGCATTTCCACTTATAAAATAAGGACAGGAATTCTTCAGCAGATTATTCTGGATTGCTCCGTATGGTGAGAGCTGTAACCTCCTTCCTGCAAATGTATTTCAGAAATACTGAGAATCTGACCTGCAAAAGAAAAAAAAGTCTCTAAGCAGAAATGAATTTATGATAAAACAAAACAAGGGCATGTTGAGCTGTTGAGCTCTTGTAACATGGTTATCTGGAATGTCCGTGGAAAAAAATAGCATAGGATTATATCATTCTCTAATATTGCATATAAAGAAGTTGAATTAAGGTTCTTTGGGTATTTACCTTATTTCTATCACTTCCTAACTTTTCTGTATTTAACTTGGCATCTTCAGTTGTGTCCTTAGTACTCTTCATGAGTCATACATAAAGTATCTGGACAGCATATGCTCTCTGAATGAACAGATTTTTAAAACATAATTATTCATAGTTGTATGAGCAAAACCCCCTTCTTGAACATCAGTATGTACAAAAATCACAGTCATCTGAGTACCCACAGGAAAGGAACTGCAACGATATGAAATGGAGAACTATATTTTATCTCACATTTCATAAGCACATTCATTCTATCTGCAACTTCTTATTTGTGAACCTCAGGCCTGTCTAAATACCTACTAATTTAGAGAAAGCACAGTTCCCCTGTTTCCACAACACTGATAAAGACAAACAGATATTTTTATGTGTTCATTGTAATAAAAATACACTCCAATTTTTTTTTAAATAATGATTTGATAGCCCCTTTCTTTCTGAGAGTTCTGGCCTTTCAATGTATCGCTGTAGTTTTTAGCGTTATGCACTGATGTGACATGGGGATAAGGCTGATTTGAAGGACTTTATCCTAGGAAAATGCAGCAGGTAGAGGTTCTTTTCCTTCCTGATACAGTTTGTTCTTCCTTTCACATTTAAGGGACAAGCCCCGAGGAATACTTAAGGTAATATGCATTATGAATTGCACACGGCATGCTGACCTATTTTTAAATACATTCTATTTTTTTTTTTGGTAGACAAATCCCTTGATTTTTTTTTCTGTAAAGTTTGCATCCAGGCCAAGGATACAACAGCATTCAGTGATTCAGGCTTATGAGATATTCTCATAAGCAGAAATTCACACACACCACATCATCTTCTTGACCTCATTTACCTCTTAAGGAGCCAGTGCCTGAAGCAAAGGAGATTTAGTTTTAAAGCAGTTGTTTTCAAAGGCATTGAATAAATAGGTCCCTCTGTAAAAGGGCTTGTGTCCCTGCAGCTGTTGTTTGGTACATAGGTAGTACCAGAAAGCATTACACTGTACTGTAACAGCAAGCAGGCAACCTTTGACAAAAGCATGAAAAGAAAACAGATACGATAGCTACAAACATTCAAGTTCTTAACCTTTGATTTCTTTGCTCATAAAGAAAAAAAAAGAGGTTTTAAAGCAGCAAATATGCAGGAATGGCACAGACACAATGGTTTCTTGAAGCCTGTGAGTCTAAATAGAGACGCGGGCTGCGGCAGAGGCCTGTTGCCCCCTGAAGTGCAGAAGGTGCACTATGGGACTTGCAAATTTTTGAAGAAATGCATTGAACGCCTTTGGTCAGAGAATGTTTACTTACATGGACAAGGGGTCAACGGTGTGGCTGCTTGAAAGGGGACCTGTACAAATGGATAGGCAGGTGGGGAACACTCAAATGCAGGTGTAACTGCAAAAGAAATAGCGTACTTCAAAATAGCTCAGATGACATACAGCTTACTTCCCTCTCTCAAAATATTACTTGGGTGTCTGCAGCAACTGGAGGACTAAAGGCTTCCAACTCCACCAGTTGGATTTTATCAGTACAGAGGGGTGGGTATGTGTATAAAAAACAGGTACAGAAAAGATGGTGTCCACAGACATAGCTTATTTATATGAAAACACATTGCTGTCTCCATGTGACACCAGTACTACTCCTCAGCTCAAGGGATATGGAGATAGGTCTGATCGTCCTTCCAGAACTGCTTATTAGATGTTTGTATAATCATGTAAATTAACCTTTCTTCCTTTCTTCTTTTCTTTCTCTTTCTTTGCTTCTTTCCTTCCTTCCTTCCTTCCTTTTATTTCTCTCTTTCTTTCTCTTTCTTTCTTTCTTTAATCTCGCTCTCTTTTTCTTCTCTTGCTCTCTTGCTCTCTCTCTTTCTCACTTTCTCCCCTTCTTTCTTTCTCTTTTCCCCCCTCTCTCCCTCTCTCCCCCCCACGCCTCCTTGATTTGTCTTCTGAGTTTCTAGGCCTTTCTCTATGTTCACAAGAGCCAGGACATTTTCATTATAAAAAAGGAAAAATGAAGTCATGTGCCCTGCAACATGAGTCACAGGACCTGTGGCTAAAAAGCTAGTGAAATGGCTTGTCCAATTTAAGGGACAAATCCAAACCTACAAATCAGTGTGACTCTCTCCAGTGAATCCAATTTATACTTATGGTTGCCATTAGTTGTAGAATCCGCATGAAATTGTGTGACCTTTTGGACAAGGTCCTTGAGGGCACAGGAAAAGTCCAGAATTTACTTCTAAAAATCATACACTGAAAAACAACTCTCTTCAACTCTCAAAGTCGCTTACTGTTAATTATTATTTTACTTACATTTTTTACTTGCCTGCAGTACTAATACATCTGAATTATTACTCCACATTCATGATTTCCATTTATTTCTGTTGCTACTTCTGGTGCTTGGTGTCTAAAGCTTAGACACATTTTTGTGGTTTAAATCTTACAGGTATTCACTGCTTGCCTGTAACCAATAATTGTGAGAAACACTGACAACGCTTTTGTATTCCTACTCACTCTGTTCATCATTTCATTTTAGTTTAAGGGAGTTTAACCTAACAGTACAAACAGATGTAACACTCCTGTTACAACGTACACCTTGGCCACCTCCATACCCATCATACGGCTACGGGTGTAATCTGAAAGCAAAGTTTCTATGACTAAGTGGAAATTATGGGAAACAGCAGGCTCCATCACTGAAGGATGGATGTACAGGTTCAGTGTGTTGCCAAAACCGTGGGGATGGAGTTCACCAAAGTGTACTTCATGTGAATTCTTGGATATCTGGTCATTATTAGATACATGCCGTGTGTGAAAGCGGCCTGGCTCTAGGCTCAGAGGGGAGAACAGAGTGGCTTTGGCCACAACTAGCATTCACAAAGTGTTTGCCATCGTGAACTCCTAGGCCTTTACATTTTCACTGTCACAGCTTAGAGAGAGTTGGTGGTGTTTAGCCTGGGCAAGGCTCCAGGGAGACCTTATTACGGCCCTTGAATACTTAAAGGGAGCTTATAAGGAAGATGGGGACAACCTTTTAATAGGACCTGTAGCGACAGGACAAGGGGTAATGGTTTTAAACTAAAAGAGGGTAGATTTAGACTAGGTATAAGAAAGAAATTATTTACGATGAGGATGATGAAACACTGGCACCCGTTGCCCAGAGTAGTGGTAGATGCCCCATCTCTGGAAACATTCAAGGTCAGGTTGGATGGGGCTTTGAGCTGAAGATGTCCTTGCTTATTGCAGGGGGGTTGACTAGATGGCCTTTAAAGGTCCTTTCCAACCCAAACTATTCTATGATTCTATGATTTGTCTCTTTGGCAGTGGTTCTGTTGCCATGCACACAAACACACTTTGCAAGTCCTAGCAGCACCTGCCTTGCTGGCTACTGCCATCTTACACGCAGAACCAGAGACAGCCTCCTCTCCACCCTCTCCACCTTTAGCTGCTAAGTCAGGAGTATGTTTCGCTCTCCTGCCCCCCAAGCCAGCCAAACTGCTGTGAACTAAAGCTAGGGCTTGTTTTTTATGGCTGTTGGTGAACAAGAAACTCTTCTGAGACAGATGGTAGAAGTCACTGAACCTTAGTCCCTCTGGCGGAGGCAGATGTTTGTCGTACATGCTGTGGTCCCTCAGGAGGGTACATGTAAGCCACATCCCTCCCAGCTAGTCCCTAGCAGGTCCTTCCTCACCATGCTGGCCTTTCTTTGCTCCCTGGGTCTCCTCATGCCAGGACACCCTTCTCTTAGAAATTACTGGGTCTGGGCAAAGTGAAAAGGTAGGCTTTGTAGAAATCCCACTAGTCAACTTTGGGTTTCTCTAGGTGTGCCACATCCTTAAACCCCACAAGTGTTCTAGCACAAATGCTGGCTATACACTCTGGCATTTCTTGACTGGGCTGAGGCAACCCCTCAGACCACCCTAATCTAGTGCAGACCAATTCACAGATTTGGGGAGAAGAATGAACTGCATGCCCTCAAATCTAATTCAGTCTTTCCATGCACTGTTTTCATAAAAACAATGTGTGATTCATGGAATATTGCCTACAAATTTTCTCTTGCAGCAACTCATTCTGCAGCCACTTATGGAAGTCGTTTCCGCCTAAGACTTGCTTCCTTGGCAGTGAATTTTCCGTTTTCATTGTCTGACCCTCTATTTGTGGTCTCCTAATGCCCATCCATTACGTAAGCCAGTTTTACAAGCTAAAACACAATCTCTCCATGAGCCAGCATCCACTTTTACACAACGGAACAATGAAGAAGTGGATGTATGTTTATTACTGCATTGATGATCTGTCTTCAAGATTCTTCCACATTAAGCTCAGTATAACATAGGGTCTTTTATTGAAGCTCAGCTTTATTGCCTTTTGCATTTCTTCTAACCATTACTTCTGTTAAAGGAAAGAAGAAAGCGATAAGGCCATCTGTATAAGAGCATTTAGGAAAACATCTCTGGGGATGTCACTATTGCTTTGAGATTAAAAAATAACCAGAAGGGGAACCAGAATGTTTCCTATTCATACAGTATTTCATCATTATTTCATTCTGTGGGTCTCACAGTTCCCAAAATCTCCACTTTCAGGGATCACCAATTGCAAACTTGTTAGTGATAGAATTTATTTATTGCATTTCAAGAGTGTTTCCGGAAGCTGAGAAGCTGCTTGCCCCTTATATAATTTCTATTTGTGCTCTTTTCTGTGGTTTTTTTTCAGATTTTTGACCCAAAGATGATTATTTTAATAAACGAGTTCCTTTAAGAAGATATGACATAGTTAATTATGTAGTAAATTATATTAAGAGACAAGATTAGCGATAATAAGATAATGATAACAAGGAGCTATTATTTACTTATTCCAAAGGCGCAAAAGTATAAATTAAATCTTATTTGAAAGTATTAATTAATAATTCTGCTACTGTTGCTAATACTGAGCCTACAAAGAGATGGAATATTACATCAATGCAGTGCATGGGAAGTGATTCAATTAAAAGTATAAAATATTTATGTCTCCAGGCTGTGAGCTGGCACTACAGGTTAGAAATAAAACATGAAGTTTTGAGGTTGGTAATTTTAACCCAGATAACTTTGCACAGAGATCTTTGTCCTTTTCCACAGCATCCATTTTTCAGCATGTTTTCTGATGATTGCATCAATAATGTAAACACAAATGCGAAAGTGGGCATGAGTCAGCGTGAGAGGAGGCTCCTGTCTTTGACAGAAAGACACTTCCCAAACAGGCAAACATATAAGCAAGATCTTATATCTTTGATTTTGCTATTTTTTTTAAGTAAATGGCAGCTTGTGACCAATTCAGTACTGAGACAATACAGCAGTGGTGCTCTGGGGAAGATGATGAAACAACACTCATGATGGAAGAAGATCTTCACTTGTGGAGTAGGTTTCTACAATTACTTTGACCTCTTCTGTATAGCACACTGAGATGAAAACTCCTGTATCACCACTCAGGGAAACATGATTTCTTTCACAGCACTGTATGAAGGCAGTCACAACACAGGGATCAGCTCTGTCCCCAGCACTATCCTAAACTGTGTTTGCTTTGGCCTGCAATTTCAGTTGAAACGAGGGCAGGACTGCGAACAAAAAGATAGAGGAGAGGATTATTTTACTCACAGGCCTGTAGCAGTAGCCATTAAAATTACTAGGGCTCTTCAAACCCCTGATAAAGTCAGCGGAAAGGCTCCCTTTTTTGGGAAGGACTCTCGTGGGTATTGAGTTGGTCTTTGTGGATGCAAAGGGAGTCAGTGCCCCTTAAGACATGATCCAAGGAACCTGGTTAATCAAGACTTACAGCACTTCAGTATTTCAAAGGCTCCTATTGCCATTTTCAAATTTAATGGAGTCCAGATCCTTAAAGATTAAGGTATTCTCAGTATTTTCCAGACTACAGTTTAAAGATTCTTATCCTGATTTGTAAAAAACTACGGATAACATGTACTTCTGTCGTGGTTTAGCCCCACTCGGCAACTAAGCACCACGCAGCCGCTCGCTCACCCTCCCCCTCCCCGGTGGGATGGGGGAGAGAATCGGAAGGGCAAGAGTAAGAAAACCCACGGGTTGAGATAAGAACAGTTTAATAATTGAAATAAAATAATAATAATAGTAATAATAATAATAATGATAATAATAATAATAATAATTGTAATGAAAAGGAGAACGAGAGAGACAAACAAAACCCAGGGAAAAGAAAACAAGTGATGCAACCGCTCACCACCCGCCGACCAACACCCAGCCAGTCCCCGAGCAGCGATCGCTGCCCCCCGGCTAACTCCCCTCGGTTTATATACTGAGCATGACGTCATATGGTATGGAATAGCCCTTTGGTCGATTTGGATCAACTGTCTTGGGCTGTGCCCCCTCCCAACTTCTTGTGCACCTGGCAGAGCATGGGAAGCTGAAAAAGAAAGTCCTTGACTAGTCTAAGCATTACTTAGCAACAACTAAAACATCAGTGTGTTATCAGCATTCTTCTCATGCTAAATCCAAAACACAGCACTATGCCAGCTACTAGGAAGAAAAGTAACTCTAACTCAGCTGAAACCAGGACAACTTCACACACACACCTGGCTTCTTTCAGAAGAAGCCACTTTACAGGCTCACTTGCAATATAGTTGTGGTGTGTTTATAAAAATAGATGTGGTACATGTGTCTGTGTTGAAGCCTTCCGTTACGCATTTACATGCACCAGTGAAGTGTGAAATCATTGTCACCGACATCAACAGTAGACTCTCGCAGCTTACTTGGGATTCAGGCTTTCATTTACTACTGCCTGTGAGTGATGCTGAGCCTGTTGCAATGTACCTGTACAAATATGGATGGTTGTACACACAAAATAATCTGATTCTTCACATGCCTTTTCAGTCTCACTTGCAAATTATGTTGTATTGCACAGTGGCTGAGAAAGTTAGCCAAAATTCAGTTGTTACTGTTTGCACCTCATGGTTTTGTTACTGGGGCAACTGGGGACCTTTGCTATGGAAATATTGTTTTCAGACTTTGAGATATTGGCAGTGCTACACAGATGTATTTTGGTTATTAAATCATTTTTAAAGATAAAACTGGAATTAGTGAGCATGCTTTGAGAAAGGACTGGAATACTTTGTTTGATGTAAACAGCTAGACTTTTCCTCCGCTATTTGAGGAATGAAGTATTCAGTACAGAGGAATGAACAGAGGTGAGGGCTTCCACATTTTTTTCCATGTCCTTTCCTCAAAATGTTCCCACAACAAAAGTGGCTTATGCTCGAATGCTGATCCTTTCTGACGCCAGTGTTCAAACTGAGCTCAGGTTAATCATAGGTATTTGATGGGAGAGAAGGAAATAATGAGTGATCTCATCTCAAATTATTATGAAGAGGAACATGATCAGTATCCCCTTACTCTAGTTGTCTTCAGCACGGCTGCTTCCATCAGAGCTACTCACCCTTGGAGCTCCCGTTAAAACCAAAGGAGAAAAATAGGCCCCTTTATAGCAAGTCACCTGGCCTATTTTATCTTTATTAGGCTGCTCCAAAAGTGCTTCTTTCTCTCCATGAGCTAAACAGCCTAAATGACTGGCACTACGCTGGGGATGCCTGCATTTAATGAGATGAATTCCACTGCTTCTGACATTTTTTGACACGTAATGAAGAGCCTCCTGATGGAGCGGAGACACCAGTACCTGTTTGTCATCCACACTGCCGTGAAGCATCGTGAGGGGGCAGCGGAAGGAAGTGATCACTCCCAATGCTATTTCTGGCCTGAAAATGCATGCCTTACTTGGAAAACAGCAGTGTGATTTTTATCTGAGTAAGGATGGGTAGGGAGATGGGAGAGTCAGCCGGTTACGGATAAACACAGGATTTGTATCCCTGTCAGCACCAGTCTGACGTCTCTCACCTTCTCCTATGTTCACCAGAAAAACATACATGCAGAGAAGTAAAAAAGCATAGAAAATGTAAAATGCTGCATGAAAACAGGCTAAATGGTTATGAGAATTTGTCAGAAACATGGTTTCCAGAGCTAAGATACCTGTTGTTACCGATAATCTTATCTATAGCTGATGCTGTTCTCTGAAGTACCAAAGTACACTGTTTCTCGCTAGGTTTTCCCTCATATTTGCTAGCTACTCATCAACAAAACCCAGCTTCTGACTGTAAGAAACATAGGGAAAAATGTTTCCTCGAGTTTTTGTTATGCAGTTCACAAGCTGGGTTCCAGCTGCATCTGAATCGATGACCTTAAAGGTCTTTTCCAACCAAATGATTCTATGATTCTATGAATCATTACCTCCAGGCTGGGCACAACCCATTTTTGTGGGAGGCTTTGTAATTCGTTTTGGGAGCCAGATATGAGAGACCCTGACACCTCCTTGTAGTCAGGGATTTTCCTGGGGTTTAGGCACCCTGCTGAAAAATACTTCTAGGTTTTGTTTTGCCCAGTGTAAAAAGTGCCCTAGAGACTGCAGACTACTGCTCCATTACCTAATTAATATTTAATAATTAATATTAAGTGGAGTATTTCTCATGAAAGATTAAGAAAGAATCACTCCCATAGTTTGCTTGCAGGGACAAGCCCCTAACACTAGATTCCCAGCAGGCTCTGACCCTAGGTTGCCACAGCCAGAGGGAATGCTCTTAGCATGCTGCAATCAGTATGTTTTAATAAAATTCCAATTTTCAGTGAAAATTTTTTTCCAAAATTTTTCAACCAGCCCCACATTCTGGTTCCACTAATGGGCCATTGTGGCTCAAGTGTATTTTTCATTCAGTGGAGAATGCCTCCTGGGTTTCAAATGAGGGATTCAAAAATAAGAAGGTGAAACAGCAGCTTCAAAAAGATGCTGTTTTACAATGACCTTTCTCTTTAGTGTCCTGAAAATTGCAGCCAAAACGTAACTTGACAGAGAAGTACAGGACTGGCTGATTGATCGATAGCCTGGAGATCGCTTTTTCCCAAGTTAATTCATTCAGACAGATTCTTCAGGGAATTCTTAAACACTGTGAAAGTTCCCAGGAGGTAAATTGGATGGATGAATCTTCAAATGTTAGTCACATTAAAATGATCTAGTTTAAATTTGTCCTCTGTCTTGTACTTGCTATAATTGCCTGCAGACAGTAAATTGGATGCCATATCTGAACATCGGTGCGGTGCGTCTCTTTATGCAGATAACAGTGCTTATACAGAGCAGATAGCATGGAAAACTCAGTCTGTGGATTGAACACCCACATACCAAGACTAGAAGCACAGAGCTTAATTTAATACGAGTTGTGAGAGTAAATTAGTGACAGCAGGGTTATTGTTCTGTTTCACATGTAGGAATTCTTGGCCTGCTACCAAAGGAAGAATAAATATTCAGGGAGAAGCAGCTGAAAAAGGAAGTGGTTGTATTTTGTCATTCCTGACTCCCTCAGCGTGTAAATGCAAAAGGGGAGGATCCTCCAGCTCCCTCCTGGAGATGCTGGGTTCTGCTCCGATGGCACCTCTTGCTCTGGGCTGGGGCAGCCAACAGGCTCAGACAAGAGCCTCGATAGAGGAGCAGTGAGGGAGTTCAAACACTCAAACCCAAGATTTGCTTAGTGGTCGAGACAGGCAGGATGAGCTAGCCAAATCAAAAAGTTCCTCAGATCAGAGGAACCAAACCACTGAGCGAAATCTAACTGGAAATGTGTCTACTTGATCACAGGAAAACATGAATTGAAGCAAGATAGTTATTTTCAAGTAATTCTGCGTTTAGACCAGCCATAGGTAGACAGTCATGATAAAACAGCTGGAATCTCTGAATCTCAGAGGTAGCCCCCCACTTTGAGAAGTTGTTCAGCTCTGGTCCTTCAGCTTCTCTGATGCACCAGAGGGGAATAAAACCTTGCCACATTCAGCTGAAGTCTTGTGCAATCCTCAAGGAACTGGCGAGATGAGTTTCCCCAAACCAGAAGAGTCAAAGTGAGATGATGTGGGACTTGGCAGGGCACTGGTGGCTGAAAATAAAGCCCCTAAAAGTGATGTTAATGTTTTGATCAATTCCTGTGGTATTTGGATTAGGCTTTTAGCGGAAGAGAGTTGCTGTCTGTGTTGTGTCTTAGGACATAGGAGTGCTAATCCTAGTGCTTTGTTCAGGGAATTCAAGTGACTAATAAGGGACTTAAAATACTGGATTAAAGGATCTGTAGGGATTATTTTCATAGTTGTACATGTAAGTTTAAAAAGGATATTGTAATTTCAGGTAAATCCCCACTTGCATTTTCCTTAAGTCTCAGCATAACCTGCGGAGGAGAACAGAGCTGGAAAGCTTTATCATAAGGGATCCCAAGCAAACTGGTCCCCTCTCCCTCCTCTGGGCAGCCCCCCAGGGCTCACTGCCAGAAGTGAGCCCGCTGTCTATTTGTTCAGAGTCCCTTTAATACACGCAAGCTTTTCCTCAGTGTGCGCAGACTTGGCAGCCTGGAAGCAGAGAAGCTGAGGGATGGGAAAGGACACAGTGAGCCTAACACAGGAACCAAATTTAAGCATTAAGTCTTAAATTTGCCTCCTCACAGCCATGGCTGCAGCAGAGGGCAGGCAGCAGTGACTTCAGTGCTGGTATAAGGATTTAATTTCCACGTGCTCTCACAGCAAGAAGTTTGTTCCTCAGCGGATGTCCAGAGCTGGTACTTTACAAATTACGCACCCATTTCACTGAGGCTGTAGTGAACCAATGTGAAACGTTAGATGCAACACCCAGTCAGCACACTT